>CM040762.1:7330052-7577552 GCA_022829145.1 Albula goreensis
CTGGTTACTGCATAATGAGAGTGATGAATGTAATCAACATAGCATCTTTCATTCCATAATACATAAGCACTTTACTGCGAATTGGGTGGAGACATACAAAATTAATTGAGCTCATACTACATGCTTATTAGCTTTCTGGTGCTCTGTCATCCCTGCAGTCACAAGGTCACTGGCTTCTCTGATGCATAAGCAGATTGAAGGGTTGTTATGTGTCTGCCTCTGTTCAGTACATTGAGCGAATCACAGGCCATGTGATGGCTTTGCTTACGCTGAAAACAGCCGTGCGATGCGTTTATCATCCAGTATGTGCTTTTCTATTGTCTTCCTAAAGAGCGCTCACAAGGGCGCGATGCCGACAACAAAGGAAAGAAAAACAGGATCCATGTGCAACATGTTCTGTGTGCCACGTACTCACCGCACGCAGATAACGCCATGCTCATGGACGTTTGTGGGCGATTAAAAAAGGACAGCAACAATTAAAGGCCAATGCTGTTCCTCCAGCTCACCGCTAGGTCTACAGAAGGATGGGCTATATTTCAATATAAATAAATATGACGTTTCACATGTGAAATGTATTCCTCACGATTTCCTTATGACTTCTTCCGTTCGACAACGACCACAAACCTGTGCCTCCACTCTGACCGTAATTCATCAAAGGGGAACTTGTGGAGGCTCAAGTAACGTGGCAGGTTCAATTCCCAGGTAGATTTATGCTAAATGCATAAAATGTAAATGGCATGTTTGTTTTTTTCCCCCATGACTAATAAAGGAGAAAAACAATAAAGAAATCTACATTTGAGAGGAGTACCTGTACCTTCACTATTTCCTACCCTTTGTCAGTCCCTCCTCCGTCCCTCCCTCCCTCCCTCTATTAGGTGGCCTTGAGACACAGAGTGAACAGAGGGTACAGAGAGAGAGAGAGCTGACAAAGGCACTAAATAACAGCCGCTGCCTGAGATGGTGAGGGGGAGTCATTAAGCACCAGAACGGGGTGTAATTTGTAACACAGAGCCAGTACTCATAAAACATCTGAGTGTAGGACCGCTGATCCAGGATCAGCTTTAACCTTTTGCTCATGATGTTTAAGTTCAGGATGTGGATGGGGGAAACTGTTCCTAAATCAGCAGATCTGCTCTGAGATGTGCTTTATGTATGTGGGCCCTGAACTCCCAACACATGTAAAAATAATGCTTTCAAAACCTGCTTTAATTTAGCATATTTTAAAAACATATTGAGAAAAAATGTAAATTGCATTAAACACAATAGTAAGGCTAAATTATTAAAATGCTGGAAAAAGATGGAAAGTGAAGCAGTATTATAAAATTATAAAGGTATAATGTCTTCAGTTCTCTGGAACATTTGGAGTATGATGGTGCACAGAACTTTGTGCAGCAGAGGGATAGAAGCAATGTCTTTTTGATAGATGTAAACCACATGTCTGCAAATAAATTGTGATTTTCACAGATGGTATTCTCATATACTGAAGGGAAGAGGATAAACACAACAACAACATTGGCCCCATACAGGCAGAGCGCTGCTGGCAAACCTCAAATAACTACTTAATGACTGAATTACTGATTATTGCAAAAAAAAAAAAAACATTTTCAGCCGACAAATTATCAAGCTGTATGTCACACTTTGAAATATACAACAATTTGGAGAATGTAACCAATACAAAGACAAAATTGCCAAGGGTGGGATCTTTGCAAACCAACAAAACCATCTATGTGCATGTGTGTGTGTGTGTGTTTGAGGACCGTGACCTTAGAAACAAGGGTTTCTGGTCCATAAAGAAACACATCAATTTAAAATTGTGCTAACTTTATTGCTTGTGTTAAGAGGCTGAAAAAACCTACAGTATACATATGTACACTACATATACGGAATAGAAAAAGGCCACAAAGTGTTCAGGCATGTACAAAATGTTACCAGCTTGGTATTACAATCCCATTCAATGAAAGACAGTTATCAAAACGGTGCCAGTTTCAATTTGCAGAGACACAATGGTTTGTCTTTGCTAAACACTTGGCAGTGATGCTAATGTAGGCTGTACGGCCCAGAATAAAACCGTGACTAACAGAAAAAAAGCAATGCTGATAAATTTGACATTTCTAGAAGTAGGACTGTTATACAAAGCAGATGTGATGTAATGCAAGAGAGAGTATCACAAACATTTGAACATTAGAACCACAGAGATACATAGCGATGAAACGGGCTGCTTCACAGTTCTAGAAGCAATACCAAAGCATTTCTTTGTTGATTAGCATTGTTAGAATTGTTCAATTGTCTACTCTCATTCAGTAGAAACATATATTTTATTTAAATTAATTAACAATTCAGCCATTTTGCTGTTGCATCTTCTATCAACTGATGTAGCACACACCATATATGTACTGAGCTGCCAACAATTTCATTATTATGAAACCACAATAAATGGGTAAGGTGAAATGGAAAAAAGAAATAACATGTTATTCAAATAACGTATTTCAGACACGATGAGAGCTTCTAACCACAAAAAGCTCTGGAAAGAGAGCAGCACAGACCAAGCCGTGAGTTTAAAGTGGATAAGGGTGGTTCTGAGACAGAGTTTGAATCCCACTTTAGGGTTTATATCCCGTTTGGTTGACCGGTGTGTCCATAAAACTGTCGTACTTTTCTGAGCTGCAGTCTAACAAAGCCACAACCTCTCAATTTTTGGAAAGGAAAGCACCTCCATCAAGATCTTCTGCTAAATATACCTTATCAGCTGGAGCTGGTTGAAACTGGTGGGAGGGCAATGACACAGGCTTTTGATGTTGGAGGTAGGAAGATAGATTGAACCAAAAATCTATGTGCCCTTGGGCCTCCCCACATATGTGGGAGGCTAGACCCTGGGGCATGCTGGCTGTATGGTGTCTGCTTAGGCTGTGTCCTAAGCCCATTGGTGTGAGCAGTCATGTGACAAAAGAGACTAAATTTGATTGGATTGAATCCAGCTCTCAGGCTTTAATCATATCTGCAGATCGAACAAAATGACCCCGGCTGAAGCCATAAACAGGTGTGAAAATATCCAGAAAGGGCTAGAGCCAGTGTCTGATTGATAGCTGATGAGGAAGGAGACAGTCACTATCTGCACACTAGACTCTTTCAGCCAGTCAGCCAGGAAAATCAATCAGCGTAAAGCAGGATAAATAGGAGAAGAAACTGGGGCGCAGTCGTGAAGGACTGAGCCAGTGTCAAACGCATCTGAGCACACAATTGTTTAAGTGTTACTAGTAAATGGTAACAACTACTGTTTTGTTATCTTGTGCAGGCCACAGGTCAACCACTGGTTGAATTGCGAGGGGAGATTTGTGAGTGCATTAAAATTGATCTCTGAGTGACTGACACTATCTTTCCCTCCCCCAAAGTTAGTCGCTCAACAAATCACATTACAGACAATAACAATAACAGATTCTTGTAATATCTATTATATTATTATTACATAATACAATGTATTTTAATTGACACAAATTTATTTGCATTGACCATCCATCCATATTGCTCTTCCTACAATCTAGAAAAAACTCTGGAATTGATTATTGTAACCAAGCTTGTTATATCAGAGCCTGTTATCGGATGGCAGACTTTTTTCAGAGGGGCAGAGCGGGAAACGGATTTCTCCTCCCCTTGAGCCCTGAGGCAATATATGGATGACGTTAAATCAAAGCCAATCAATAAATCATTTAATGGCAGCACAAAAGCAGTGCTGACTAGAGCAGGGACACCAGTGAGGATATCTCACGCAGGCCCGAAAAACCAGTGAGGAAATATGCTGTCATCAGCACTGGCCTTCTAATTAGAGGCGAGTGGGAAGGTCGATGTTTGGACTGGAAACCCCCAGCCTGTCTGCCACCCATCCCCCAACCCCACCCCTCCCCAACCTTGGAATTAATTACCAGCTGCTATCGTGCTATTACTCTTCCCTGGGTGATTGACACACCAACGCAGGTCATTCACAGTGTGCCCCGCAGTTTAATTTGATCTTGGGAAAAAAAGGAGAAAAATGCTGAATTCCTTAGCAGATGACCAGATGTATACTTGATGAAAAGCAGGATTAATGCATTTCTGAAATGTTGTATTCTCATCCCTGACAGGAAATTCAGCAGTTTCCCTGGCAGCCAGTGGGATAAACATACTGTACATTAGCGTATTACATCAGTAACAGAGCTATAAACTATCTACTGAGAGAATGAGAAACGACTCTCACTGTCCCATTTTCTTTAAATAGAACACCACCTGCTTCTGAAGGCAACCTTCAATCGTATGATAACCAGTGGAAATTTAGTGGAAATTTCACAAGGCCAAGACATTTACACATCATATTTTTAGCTGTGACCATCAGTTCTATAGGTTGCTCAGTTGGTTGGTTCGGTTGGTGGTTGGTTGGTTGGTTGGTTGGTCCAAAAAAATTTCCCCACCCTTTGGCGGCCACAGTCTTCGCCCCAGGAGGCTGAAATTTTTCATGGAGGCCAAGTGTGTGTGTCTGAAGGTGTGTCTTTCTGTTCATGCCAATTGGCTAAAGGCGACGTGGCAGTAGCCTGGTCGCAGCTGTTGTGAATTTGCACTTGTTCAAATGACATATTAGTTTCAAAGAATGAAGAATCCACAGGACAAACGATAATAATTTGAACCAAATGATCTGTGACTGCCTTAATGGCGCTTAAAAGGGATTTGAAAATAGTCAATAAGTCATGCCCTGAGCAGGTGACGTTTTTGAAAAGGTAGAGGGTTAGGGTCAAGGGGCAGTCCCAAATGGACAGTAATATACTCTGCGGATCAATAGGAGGTCTTGAGCATGGGGTCATGTCATTTGGCATGGCATAGAAAATGAGGAGCTGCCATAAACAAACCTGACAGTCACACTGACTTAACCTCTGTTGGTTTATGGCTGCTGTCCACATGTCTGCCTGCGTCCTGCGGAAAAACACACAAATAGAATAACCAGACCCGAGTGGAGAAGGACCATCAGGAGTCCATTTACACATTACACCTTTAAATATAACGCGAGAACAGAAGCAACACAAAAATATTTGTCATATCATCAAGGCCATACCTTTACCAGAATATACAACTCAATATACAATTACCAAATTTAATATTAACATTTGACCATAAATAATATTACTAGTGTAATAATAGCAAACAATTTTTTGTATGTTCTATTATTTCCACATTCACAGTGATTTTCTCTGATCAAAGAATATTAATTGCACCAGCAAACATTTGTTTAATAAACTTATAGTTGAAAAAATTAAGACACCTAGTACTACACTGCTTGCGATTGATTATAATTGGAAATCTGCACATTTTAAACACTGAAATGTTTTGGTGATGTGTAAACCTGTATAAATGGATAGCGCTAAGGTTTCCTAACATCACAAACATGCATTTGATCTGGAAGTCAGAAGCTGCATGGACTCAATAAGGTGGGGGGACCATGGACCTGTGGTGAAGGACATCTCCAGAAGCGATATTCTGAAGAACTATCACCAAGAACAAGAACACTTCCAAAGCTGTGACACAGTTGTGATGCCACTCAGCTGGAAACCAGGTCATTTAAGAGTATACATTTTATGTATTTGGGACAGGGCCAAGGACTTCTCTTTCTTTCACTGTTAAAATGGTTAAGGTCAAAAGGAGACCATGGACTCATTTCATGAAAGCGGTATATGACAATTTTGACATATACTGTGAAACTGTGAAATTGCAGAATGACAAAATGTTTCATAATTTTTTTTTCCTCTCAATTCAAATAGCAAATAAGTTTGCTATCAATTCAAGGTTATGGCAAACATGCCTTCCCGTGGTGTTCTAGTTGTTGAATGGCAGTAAACAGCAATTGCACTGCTAATTATTCACTTGTGAGTTTGTTCTTTTTGTCTTTATTTGTGGCAGTAATGGCTTTGTGTATGTTGGGACTAAAAGAAAAATTAAACATATCCTTAAACAAGTGCTGTATGTCTTTTCAGTATTCAGTTTAAAGGCTACGATGATTCAGCATCCACACATACAATCAGCTACGTTAGATGAGCATGTTTTTGCTCCAAGTAGGCTAACTTTTGTGCTTCTTACAATAATCAACCTCATGATTCCAGATTATAAATATGATGTACTTCCCATCATATTTGTCCATTATGAAATCTGCAGTCTTTTTTTAAAGTATATTAACAATAAGTGTATATTATATGTTAATACCACTTAAAAGGCAGCAATTACCTGGTGGGACTTGTTCACCATGACCAGAATGCTTTGAGTGTCACTGTGTTGTACATTCCCACTCTATGCAATGCCAGTGAAACAAACTGAGATAAGATACTGAGGTCAAACTATCCATTTATCTCACAAGCTGGGTGCACGCACTTGAGATGTGCTGTAAAGGTGTTATGAGTTCTTCGTGAAATTCTCCAAAAACAGAGAAGAATGGTCACATCCTTACACATTTCATGTTTCGTGTAAGAGGACCCTGTCTGGCAGACAGTTGGTAAAGCTGACAGAAAGGGTTGCTCTTGAAGGATCTCAGAAATGGCTTCCTTAGCTTTCCAGTTTTTGATCGAGCGATCAAGGACTTGTGAAGTAGCTGTCTCGGCTGATGAGCACTCATGGATAATGTCTCTCTGGGGCCATGATCGTAGCCTGTGACACAGGGGAGAATTTAACCTGAAGGCTTTCCTACATCAGTGTTGAAAATGGGTGTGTGACACATTAAAGGGTTTCAGCGATCTATTGAGGTGTGAGACAGAATTCAATTGTCACGGAAACAGCTAGCTGAGGACCAAAAGAAAGACTGAGACCAACGGGCTGTCATGGAAAACGCACAATCAAAAGGGTGAAATAGAAGCGGAAGCAAAGCGGAAGTATGCAGTCATAACAGTGTACTTGCAGGTCACTTAGAACACACTTAAAACTGGCACTCCTCCAGGTCTGAAATCATAGCTTGAAACCGTCACATTGCTTATGGGCAGGTCTGAAGCTGTAACATTAGTTCACTGGTGAACAAAACTACAGTTTCAATCTTGCGAAGAAACCCTGACTCTCAAAGTCCACTCAGTCAGATTAAAAGTACTTTTATATTTGGAGTTTACAGAAATGATATGGAGCAGCTTGGAGTTCAACAGCAACACTCCAGCCCAGAGGGGGGCGCTGGAGTATTCCCATCACTTTTTGATGCTCAGGCTGAGAGGACTGACTGTGAATTCATGGAGGACAATGCACTTTTGTTTCTGTTCTGGCCCAAGGCGAGGATGACATCAGTCCATGGCAGCATTCTCCTGATGAGAGGAAGAAAAAGCAGCAAATAAGTGCAACAAATACAGCATTTTGGTCATTTGGGTTCTGAGTCCATGCCACATGCCACATACCACTTAAGAGGTGCCACAGTTTTTGAAGTATGGCGTCATTGTGCCAAGTTATATTAACTGAAGTTCTCCTTATCTATCTGAGCCAAAACCTGACAATATCTACAGGCACTGCACAGATTATTGGGTAATGGACAAAACAGGTCAGGCAGATTCTTATCATCTGCCCAGAACGGATGCATGTATTGACGGAGCTTGTAAGTCAATTTGATCTTCTAAAAGCAATATGAGGACAGGATATTTCCGCTTAGCCCTTCCTTCCTTCTCTATAATTTGTAACTGCCACATTACATAGGGCATTTAGCGGATGCTGTTATCATGAGAGACTCACACAGCTCACATATTTACACACTATGCATTTATCCAGCTGGAAATATTTACTCAGGCAATTGAGGTTAAGTACCTTGCTTGAGGGTATAACAGCAGTGCTGTACCAGGGAATTGAACTCGCAACCTTTGAGTTACAACCTCAGCTCCTTAACCATAATGCTTTGCTGTTGCTCTGTAGCTCCTCCAGAGGAAGAGCAGAAGTCTGATCTACCCAATTACTAATAAAGAGTCAAAGCATGTGCTCTCCTCCAGTATACTCCACACAATGCAGAGTACATCTACATATACGTATTTGGCATATGACCTTATAAAGAGTGATAAGTACATTCAATTGGTTTAGGCAAAGAACAGAGTCGATACTAAATCTTTAGCATCACAACCAATAGCAGTAGTCATTTTAACAACCCACAAAATATGGAAATTGGGAAAAAAATTAGTGGTTTAGGATAGCATTATAAACATGAGTGATGCAAATATAGTCAAACAGGATGAACACATTTAAACAGTTAATGTATACATTCTAGTTGGCGCAATTTAAACAGGTGCGTTTTCAGTCTGTGGAGGGAGATAGACAGAGACACCTTAGCTGTGCTGACTGTAGTGGGAAACATCATTCCTCCAGAGAAAGATCAGGGTGAGAAGGAAGCAGTAGTACAGGAGAGCTAGCACAGATCAGATGAGCTGTGTACATCTCAGTCATGACAACCGGCATCAAACGTGAGTGCCTGGCACATCACAGGCACACAGTAATAAACCAATGACATTTCATTCGGGGACATGGATTTATGCTTTTCTGACATACGGTGGTTTATACAATTATGGTGTCACGACTCATGGAATGACAAATCTTGAGCTACTTTAAGGCAACTGGCTCAGGCATCTGAGTAGATACATAATTTAATATTATTTAATGGATGACTGTGAAAATACATCAGTGAGGTGGCTGCACTCAGTGAGTCATGATCTCAGAATGTAGGACGGATCCCAACTCTCTTTGATGGACAAAATGAATTAAAACCTCAAATAAGTAGTTGGAAAAAAAAACATGATAATTAGGGGTTAGTATCTTACAGTTGTTTGGGAATAGCTCAACCTTCAGGTGACAGCACGTTGCATTCTTATTATCTTTTCAAGGTAAATGTTCTACCTGCCAACAAGCCATACCATTTAACTGAGGTGAGTCACTGACGGTTTAACCTCATAGCAGAACAGAATAAAAATTCTGGTTCTGACATTCTCATTTAAAGAAATGTGTTTCCAAAATGTTATCTCTTGTAACATCCACGTCTTGTAGTAATGTATAAATTATATTTTTGCACAACTGTTCCTGAATACTTTAAAAATTATTTTACACTTGACAGGGGCCTCCAGTAACAGAAATAAATACATTGTTCATCTGTAAAATTCTAATTTTGTTAGCTGTAATGAAATAGGCTGTTCATAAATTGTATTTCATTTTTCTGGCCAAAATATTTAGAGAAGATAATCAATTCTTCCAAGACATAAGACATCAATGATGTAATTTAATAACTTACAAAATTGGGGGGGAGGGAATTTCCATAAACTGTCACAAATTTTTGCAAGGGTTGTTACAATTTTGTGTTTCTGGAAATTATCGCCTTCACATAGGATTTACATAAGTAAAAATGATTTATCTAAATAAGTAAAGCCACACAAATATTGTTTTAAAAATGCTACTGTCATTGAAATGAGATTTCACCCCCTGATACTGCTGTCAGTCAGAATTACTGAGGAGCTAGAGGCTTGGAAACACAATTACTGTGGAAGCTGTGCAAAATCCGTGTTTTTGATTAATGTGGCTCCAAGTTTTCTTTAATCTTATCCGATATCTCTAGTATAGCGCAGAGAGGAACCCATAGCTCTAGCAGAAAATAATCACTCTTCAATGGTCCTGACACAAAGTTAAAGGTGAACTGTCTTGATTTTGATTAATTTTCAGTCAAAGTTGAAACAGACAAAAACTACCCTAGAAACGTCCGCTAGTACTACACTACAGAGTTTAGGTAATATGATATGGTGGAGTGTGAGTGCCCTGCCTGCAGGAGACCAATAATCTGCCCTTTTCACGGTGTTGTAGCACCAGTGTTTGCCATGCAGTTTGCACCCGACCCAGTGCCCATTCTCACAAGGTACTCTTTGGAAATGAAGTCGCTTCCCTCTGGACCAAATGCACTCCAATGCCCCCCAGTGCAACCATGGGAACACCATGCTTTAGGGAGCGCCATCCTGCACACGATATGTAAAACCAGGGTCTTGACTTCCTGTGGTAATTAACGATCCCACGGCATTTACTGCAATAAGCAGGGAGGTTCCCTGGTGACTTGGCAAAAATTCACAAAGTTGCTCTCTCCACCTGCACCCTAATCATCAAGCTGTTTAATGGGCCTGTAATTAGCATTCTCTCAACCCTATCTGATGAGCGCACTGGGTCCCTTTTTTTCCTGAGGAAAAATGCATTATTATAATTATCACATTTATTAAGGGTTAAACCAAGCCACCCTTTGTTCATCCGAGGGCAGATTTTGTTTTGGTCTTGAAAAACTACGGCTGTAACCAGATGGTGAAATAGGAGCTTGACCTGTGACTTCCACATCACATTTACATAGATTAACCCACAGATCAAACATGAACCTCTTATAATAGTGATAACTTGTGAATACGATTTGCCGGTTATCACTATAATCAATTCAGTCTTCTCACATATGTACATAAATTACAATGCATTATGCATATTCTGCTTATGCAAGTCTACAACATGTGATATGGGAAAAAAAAATCTTGATGCAGCTTTGCAGTGCGTTTATACTTTTTTATTCTATGCATTAATTGTAGGTGATTTGTTATGCAATATAATGTATACATGTTTTATTTCATCCTGTCTATCAATATGAATATTAAATTATGCAGATTGTACTTCAGTTCAGGGGCTGCCT
This sequence comes from Albula goreensis, assembly GCA_022829145.1. Taxonomy (NCBI): domain Eukaryota; kingdom Metazoa; phylum Chordata; class Actinopteri; order Albuliformes; family Albulidae; genus Albula; species Albula goreensis. The sequence goes on from CM040762.1 coordinate 7,340,713, forward strand.
GTACTTCACAAAGCGCTCATTCACATTCATTTGAGAATATCTTGTAAAGGAGATGACATTCAACCGGATCCCAAAGATGTTGCCCACGGCCATGTGTTTTGGCATTTCTGCACGTCCGAAGCTATGATGTGAGGTAAGAAAATCCCTGGCAAAGAGCCTCCTTAAATATTTATCAATGCTTTCTATCACTTTGCCCTCTGCGTCAGACAGCTCAAACAGGAGAAATTGCTGCACTCCAAAAGATCAAAGATATCAGTGTTTGTGCAGGCTCACTGTTCTGACAAAAGCCGGCAATTAAATGGCCTACAGTTTAACCTCTGTGCTAAATGCATGCAAGCCATCCACACTCCACTTCAAATGACATTAAAAGATGACAGTCAATACGGTTTCCATTTGTGCCAAAGTGCCATTTAAGATCAAACTCCAAACCAACTTGACCGTATGCTTTATTAATACAACACAAAATAGATATGTGCTGAAAAACAACATCACTTGGTTGATATAATAGTGTTTTCAGAGGGTAAGATTGCCTCACTGGAATTCAAGTGTTGTCTAGAGTTGACGATATATCCCTTGTCAGTGCTGTCTGCATCAGGGGATGACTGCAGTTAGAGGTCAGTTTCATGAGCTACCAAGCTCCTCGAGATCGGGTATTTCTAGTCATTCTAGTGGGTGCAAATTAAGACAAAAATCTGGCACAGACTAAAATAAAATAATTGCTGCTCCTTCTGTATTCTGCTTACAATACCCACCACTGGACACGTGATTAAAGAAAAGCCTTTTTTATTTCAATGTCATACACCTGTTTCACTAAGTGAAGAAGATTGAGTCCTGTTCCTTGCTATTGCCACACAAAGTGCACCTGTCATTGAGTTAACTGAAAATGTTTGCATTGATGCTGGTGAGAGTTTCAGGTTAAGTTCTTTAGGGCAGGGAGAAAGGGAGAAAATCTTCACAGCCGTGCATTGTAGAGTAATGACCTTCCACTGAGATTTCAGGCTTGTACTGCACTGCTTCAGTAAATGGTAAGTGAGAATGGGTGAATGTGAACTTTTGTTTGTGATATGCCAGTTACAACAGACAGTTTATGAGGCTGATTCCCAGAGGAATCTGGAAATGGGTTCCGTGAGGAAGAGTTTATGAAGGATACAGTATAAAACTCCAGCATTTCATCAAAATCGATAAATAAATGATATCTTAAATGATTATAGCAAGTTTAATTTGAAGTCATCAGTTACACTTTTTTTTTAGCATATCATGCAAAACTGTCAACATAGGGCAATATACATTCCACCAGATTAAATGATCTTTGATCATGGAGGTTCTTTTATGAACCATTATTTTCAGCTAAGGTTCCTCAAATAGCTGGCAGAAACTCAAAGTACTTTTATGGACCCTGTACTTCTGTGATGAAAATTCTTAACGATGTGATGTTCATTGTCTTCATAGAGCGCATTTTTAGTTTTGCAGATAAGCACCAAATCCTGACCAATATTAAATCCAGATTTATCTCTTAGACGTTTATTACCTTTGTCTTCTAGATATCAAACATACTCATTTCCTGTGGCTATATTTCTTTGTGACACATTTGATAACACAGAATTGTAGAACAATTGTTAGTCACCTGCAGACTCATTTATAAAAATGTACTTTGATTTTATCTTTAACTTGATTGTACGATCGTTTCTCAAATTGTCTGTAAAAATATTTATAAGAATGAAGGTATGCTCATATAAAATGTTTAAAGTCCATCCAGTTCATCTATCATCTGCCACACGGAAATCTTTGTTTGTCAGTTAGAGCTTGATTTTAGCTGATCACTCCTCCATGTCAGATTGGAGGTAGTCAATAACAAATTTCGGGAGAGGTAACCTTCAGACAACCCTTCACTCAAATACCAGCATCCATCCAATCCGGTTGTCTATGCAGGTATTAATTTGCCACGTACCTTCTCTCCCATCATGCTCTCTGTTTCCGGCATCCCTCCCCCTCCCCATCTCCACCTTCAAGCCTACTTCCCTTCCTTCTGTTTTTTCACCCTCTCTTCTAACAGTCAGGGGGGGTTCACCTCATCCCAAAAAATAGTGAGGCATGACACTGCCCCCTGGACTCCAAGCCCAAGATCAATGTCCAATATACAACTCGCTGCATCATAATAACAAAATCCCCCCAAAATCCCACAGCCAGTCAGGATCCCAACTCCGTACCCCAGTTCAAAGTGATCGAAAACTTTGGGTGCATGGTGGACAGCAAGGACAGCGACCTGTCCCAGTACCACAGTTACTCAGACCGGAGTGTCCTGAGGTTCACGATCCGTGCCTTCTTGTTTGTCTGAAAGTATATTCTCCTGAAATAAAGGTTTTGAAATACTACCTGGATTTTTACTTGTGCACATCACAAAGATCAAATTCAATCACACCAACATTTTATAAAAGAGGATTCCAGACTTGGAAGGCACAGTGCATGAAATTAATGACAGACATTTTTGGGGCATGTAAAGACCAGTCACAGTTTAAACATTGTGTTTTTATGGAGGCTATTTATGGTATTTGTAAAACCTTCATAGATATGTCATAATGTACGGTTCATGTAGGATATATAAAACCTTCATAAAAATGTTTAAACAGAATATTTATATAATACATGTAAAGCCTTCATAAACATATTATAATACAGGCTTTGTATAAGATGTAAAAGATTCAAAAACATGCCCTAATAGAGGCTTTATATGACATCTATAAAGTCTTTATAAACACATCATAATGGCAAATGTCTCCTCAGGACTGATTATGTGCAGCTTTCCTGGAACATTTTATATTTTAGTCATCAGAGAAGAGTGAGAACATAAAACAAACCAAACAGAGGAGGTAGCAATTTGTTCATATTTATTGAAATAAATGGTTATACTAGTGGTTTTCCAACTTTTTCAGAGAAGACTGCCCACCTCCCCCCACCCCTTGGCAAAAGGAAATATTATGGAACCAGACCAAACACAAGTTCATTTTCCTTGTGAATGTGCCAGTCATCTCTGCAAGCTGTGGGTTTCTTGCCCTCTAGCTGGAGATGAAAACGCTGAACCTCTCACTTAGAAAGGAGAAATTCATGAGGAAGCATTCATCATTAAAGCTGGCTGGCAAGTTCATCACTGTCTTACCAAAAATAGGTTCTGATTTCATCTGTCAGATTGGATGCTCTGGATAAACTAAGTTAGTTAAAAGAGAGCGCATTTGACAAAATTACAACATGGTCCTGATCTGAACCAAATCATTGCAACAACTTTGTGAATTTGTTGCATGGCCAAACAAACCATCTGAGCCGGTATTCTGGTATTGTCCCCCGTGTGGTACAGCTCAGTTAGAACTGGGTTAGACAGCAGCCACTAAGAATGTTTTTCATCCATCTTGCTGGAGCAAAGTCCAGAATGCCGGGATGAGAAAATTCATGAGCCAACATTCACGTGCACAGCATGCTAATTTGCCCACAAACACATAAACAGCTCAGCTGGGGTGTATCACTCATGTATATCCTTTAGTCCAACACAAGCAGCATCCCAACATCTTGTACCAGACTGCACATTTAAACAGTGACTAATAGAAAGCAAATATTGGTAACAGCTGGGCTGAAGTTCTGACAGTAAATTCTATGGGAGGGTTTGGCTGTACATTGACCCATAAATGTCAGAGTACGTTTGCGACTTCCTGTGTGTTCCCAATAAATAATTTGGCAGTGTTATAGATTCAGTATGGTCTTAATTTTAGGCCTTGCATTATACATAGGCTGAGACCCAATTACATGCACTTGACAAATGCATGCAGATGGCCTCTGACACCATATGCAATTCTATGGAAACAGATTTGACATCACAACACAAGTCTTTTATGAGACAAGCAAGCTTGCGCTTGAGAATGTTCTTTTCATTCTAAAATGGAATAGTAAAAACACTTCAAAAGACCAAAGCCTAATTTGTTTGCATTGCATTTTGCCCTAAGGAGACCTGAGTGTGTTTAATTGGGTCTCAGCGGTTGGCCTGAATTCAATCAACATTTTCCCTAAATGTTCACTTAAAATTGAATAAGAAGGTGTTACTTTTTCTACACAATAACAGTTTGGCAAATTCATTTTCATGATGGCTGAACTCTCCAAACTGTGTCGGTGAAGATAAATGCACTTGCACTCAATTGTGAGCCAAAGTTAAAGTATAAATGTTGAGTAAATCCTGGGTATAATTTTGTGAATAATGAGTCTTCAAAAATGTTTTGTATGCACCAAAATGTCAGTGTATTTACATGTATTCACTGTATACCAATGCACATTATTGTAAAATTATGAGTAAATAATGTACTTCATGTTTGAATGAAACTAATGGTGAGTTTGAAACTTAGTTAGAAACTCTTCAGGCTGTTTCTCTTAAAGTAACATATTTCATGGGCTGTAAGAGGTGTTATTGTAAGTGGGAGTTTACAGTAGTTCACTAATATAAATCTGAGTGAACCAAAAATTGACACAGAACTAGGAGTGTTTGCACTGCTCCAGCTGTCCACCATCTTCTTTCACAGATAGCAAAGCACAGTATATCATCTCATAGATAACAACAGCTATGTGAAGGACCCATGGCCTGTGCTGTCATTGAGAAGTGGGCTCTCTTAAGTACTGCTGCTGTCTGTTTTTGTTTTATATTTGTAGCAGAAACAAATACAGGCCATTTCGACCAAACAGACAGACACCATGTCATCTTCTGCTTACCTCACATTAAAATTGAAGGGTTTTGATTCCTTCCCTTCCCTGTGGTTCTCATTTACCTTTTGTCCAATGACAGCAGTAATAGAGGAGGGTCATGTTAGCATAGATAAGCATAGATATGTGCCTAGGAGGTCCAGGAACACAGGATATGGACATGCTAATTCTGTATTTCCCCTGGAAACAAATAGAAACAGTATTATACATATTTTATCTGCATTGTTCTCATTAATTATACATCAATTTGCAAGTGCACTGAGGGTGTCTGTGTGCACACTTTGTTTATTATTGTTTATGCTATGTTTGTGTGATTGTATGTGTGTATATGCAAGAGAAAGTGGGTGCACACATCAGTGCATAATTTCTTTGTGTGTGTGTGTGTGTGTGTGTGTGTGTGTGTGTGTGTGTGCACGGGTGTGAGTGTGAGTGTGTGTGTGTGTGTGTGCACGGGTGTGAGTGTGAGTGTGTGTGTGTGTGTGTGTGCGTGCACGGGTGTGAGTGTGAGTGTGTGTGTGTGTGTGTGTGTGTGTGCATGGGTGTGAGTGTGAGTGTGTGTGAGTGTGTGTGTGTGAGTGTGAGAGAGTGAGTGCTGGCACACATCTATGCAGAGTGTGTTTGCGTCTGTCTGGCAGGCTTTGTTGATTGTGGTGGTCTGTAACTCCTCCTCCACTGCCCTGCAGGTGTGTCGGAGAGACGCTGCTATGGTCTCTCTGTGAGGTGTGATCTGGACTGCAGAACCTGAAAGGTCAGCCCATGATTGCCACAAGACTAATCAAAATAATGACGGCGACTTTTGCTCCCTTTTCACAGGCTTGTTTCCCACTCGCTCAGTGTTTGCAAATGTGTCGACGCAGATAGGAGAGCGACTTGTCCGTGGGCTGCTTTGTGTCTGGCCTCATAGCTGGCGGTGGTGACTGGGCTGAACAGTGCCACTTAAACACACAGGTTCTTATAAAAGCGTGCACATGCAGGGTTTGAACACACGCACACACACACACACACACACACACACACACACACACACACACACACACACACACACACACACACACACACACACACACACAGACCTTTATATATGTATGCACGTGCAGGGCATACACGGAACTTTATTTTTAGACCTCATAAGTAAAATTAGGAAAATAGTACCCATGCAAACCCACTTCTGCTTCTTATTTGTGTTATTTATAAACAAACAACAACATCAACAACAACAACAACAAAAACAGAAGCCACACAGGGCACAGGGGAACTGTAATAATAAGAGCCATTTTTGCGGTAACAAGCCCTCAAACTTTTCAGTTTCATTGCAGGTTCCACGGGTAATAATAAATATTACATGAGGGTCCAGGTAATAATTAAATATTACATGAGACTCCGGCTTCATCAGCTGGCTGATCTGTGGGAAGGCAGGGCTGGGTGTGCTGGGATGTGCTGTCTCAGTGCAATGTGACAGTCCATGGATGCAGGTCCAGCTGTAGCCTTCAGTACTGCATTCTTTATTCAGCGGACAAGCCCTGATGGTCGGTCTGAGACAGCTGCCATGAAGGAGACTGCATGATTAAGAGCATTGGGCCTCCAGAGTCCAGACAGGGTTTCTGTTTTTTTTAGGAGGAGGAGTATTTCAGCATTTCTCCACCCCTATCAAGCACAGATGGCTTAAGACACAGGTTTGAGATGGTGAAAGAAACTGTCAGCTTGAACGCAACACAGCCAGGCGCTATCATTTGTCATTTATCATAACCTTTTAAAAAGCCTTTAGTAGCTGTTAGTCAGTAGTCCTTCACACTGTCACTCAAACCTTAATTGACCAATGAAAGCAGCTGATTACACAGTTAACTCATCTCAACTGGTTATTTGCTAAATGGCTAATTTTAAGGTGGAAACAAAAAAAACATCAGACCCAGTGAGTGCTGGTTGGTCCTTCTTTACATTGCATTGCATTACATCAAAGGCATTTGTTAGACACTCTTATCCTGAGCGAATTACAAGGCAAAGTGTGTATGAAAGGTACAAAAAAAGTGGAAAATACCTCCATTTACTGACCGACCATCACCACTTTCACCAGAAATCTATTTTATGTTCAACCCGTGTCCTGAAAATGAAACTTAAATGTAAGCAAATATAATGACATATGATTTCCTATCAGACTTTGGAATTAAAACTTTAGAATGACTTTAATCTTAATTTCTGCCAATGTTAGGTGTCACCGTTGGAACAATATTTTAAGGATTGCTCTGTGGATAACTGGTATGAGGAAGATTTTAATCCTGTGATGATGATGATGATGATGATGATGATGATGATGATGATGATGGTATAGCTCATGAAACTCACTGAATTGCTCAGAGCATATAGTAGTGACCAGTACACTACCAACGCACTGACTCAGAAACAGACTGTTCACATCTTTTAAGTGGTCCGGTGTAAAACTAATGTTCTTGCTGAACTTTATTCCAGGAAACAAACTGCCTCCATTCCCAGTGGAGCAGAGGAGGAGGGCTTTAAAAAGTGTCTCTCTGCAGAGTGGGTCCATTCCCGGTTCTGAGGCGGGAGCCTTTTTGCTCGGTCATGTGTGGAGGTGCGAATGGGTCTAAGGAGGGGTCTTTTCCCTCGCGATGGACAGACGGGGTGGAAGTCTTGGAAACCTTGAGGGAAGGACAGGGTTACAAAATTGATTTACTCTGACGGGCGCCCTCAGCACGGAGCCTGCTGCTGCTCCATTGTGTGAAGACCTCCTTGACAACACATAGAAGGGACCGAAAGCATTTGAGTGCTCTAAATTCAAGGCTGCGGAGTGGAGTCATTCTTGCGTTGCACTCAAACCCTGCCTGAGTTTTTTTTCTGAAGACAATGCTGGGATGAATGTCATGCTGTGAATCAGTGTGATTACATTTTACTGGATACCTGGATAAAAGAGTCACTTCCTTTCTTCCGCCCATAACCTTTGGAGTCAAATACGTTTGACTTTCTACTGGTGCAAAATGAACATGAGTGGAGAGTGTACACCTTCTTTCTTTCACAAGCATACTGCGCACACACACACACACACACACACACACACACTATTACACACTCACATGTACACACACGGGTGGAGCACCAGGGAGAAAAAGAGTACTCAGTTTACCGGGCCCAAGGGTTTGAAGGGGCCCAGAATTTCTAGCTATGCCCCTGCACACACACTCTCTATCTCTTACACACACACACACACTCACACACACACACAGGCAGATTAGTGAATACTGGTAGATTTCTCCACTGACTTTCCTTTATCCACTAATAGAGGCAATCCTGACAACTGATCCCTCAGGCAATGACAGATAGTGAGACCCAGTGTGGTTATCAGGTGGGTGAGACCCAGTGTGGTTATGTGGTGGGTGAGACCCAGTGTGGTTATCAGGTGGGTGAGACCCAGTGTGGTTATGTGGTGGGTGAGACCCAGTGTGGCTATGTGGTGGGTGAGATCCAGTGTGGTTATCAGGTGGGTGAGACCCAGTGTGGTTATGTGGTGGGTGAGACCCAGTGTGGCTATGTGGTGGGTGAGACCCAGTGTGGTTATCAGGTGGGTGAGACCCAGTGTGGTTATGTGGTGGGTGAGACCCAGTGTGGTTATCAGGTGGGTGAGACCCAGTGTGGTTATGTGGTGGGTGAGACCCAGTGTGGTTATGTGGTGGGTGAGATCCAGTGTGGTTATCAGGTGGGTGAGACCCAGTGTGGTTATGTGGTGGGTGAGACCCAGTGTGGTTATCAGGTGGGTGAGACCCAGTATGGTTATGTGGTGGGTGAGACCCAGTGTGGTTATGTGGTGAGTGAGACCCAGTGTGGTTATGTGGTGGGTGAGACCCAGTGTGGTTATCAGGTGGGTGAGACCCAGTGTGGTTATGTGGTGGGTGAGACCCAGTGTGGTTATCAGGTGAGTGAGACCCAGTGTGGTTATCAGGTGGGTGAGACCCAGTGTGGTTATGTGGTGGGTGAGACCCAGTGTGGTTATCAGGTGGGTGAGAGACCCAGTGTGGTTATCAGGTGGTGGACCCAGTGAGAGACCCAGTGTGGTTATGTGGTGGGTGAGACCCAGTGTGGTTATCAGGTGGGTGAGACCCAGTGTGGTTATGTGGTGGGTGAGACCCAGTGTGGTTATCAGGTGGGTGAGACCCAGTGTGGTTATGTGGTGGGTGAGACCCAGTGTGGTTATGTGGTGGGTGAGACCCAGTGTGGTTATCAGGTGGGTGAGACCCAGTGTGGTTATGTGGTGGGTGAGACCCAGTGTGGTTATCAGGTGGGTGAGACCCAGTGTGGTTATGTGGTGGGTGAGACCCAGTGTGGTTATCAGGTGGTGAGACCCAGTGTGGTTATCAGGTGGGTGAGACCCAGTGTGGTTATGTGGTGGGTGAGACCCAGTGTGGTTATCAGGTGGGTGAGACCCAGTGTGGTTATCAGGTGGGTGAGACCCAGTGTGGTTATGTGGTGGGTGAGACCCAGTGTGGTTATGTGGTGGGTGAGACCCAGTGTGGTTATGTGGTGGGTGAGACCCAGTGTGGTTATCAGGTGGGTGAGACCCAGTGTGGTTATGTGGTGGGTGAGACCCAGTGTGGTTATCAGGTGGATTAAGCTTTCCACTGTCAGAGTTGAACACCACCTGCAAATCCCCATGAAATGTTTAATACCAACTCCAAAATTGAGGGATGGCATATTCTTCAATTTTCATGCAAATACAGTCAACATTCAACAGTTTTCATTAAAATGATAACAATGGAAAAAAACTACTGAATTTCTGCTGTTGGAAATGATAAAAAAATGTAAAATTCCAACAGACTCAACAGCTGCAAGAGGTTGCACAGATAGGTGATGATAAGCTGATAGATGCGTTCCCCGTCTCACTCCCCCACAAGTCTTCCTTCTGTCAGTGGCAAATGCAGCGATTTGGCAGGTATGGTGTCAGCACTCGCTTTTGTTGCCTTGTTTAAAATATCCTCCGGTTCATCCTTGCCATGGGTAGAGATGAAAGGCAGGCTTACAAAGAGCCTCTGCTGGAGGAAAGGATCACGCTTCCACGCTGCAAAGTCTGGATGAGCATCTCTGAATATAATATATTATATATTATATCTGCCGTGCCTTCTGTCCTACAGTCAAGTCGTGTCATGTGGCCATTGCTTTTTTAGTGCGTATTGCAAATTATCTGTATTGCTTGTATTTCACATCTCTACAAGAATCCCTGTGGTGCCCGCCGCTCTTGTTTTATTTGTATTGTACCAGTTGGAACTAATGTTTACATACTGCCACTTGCCCAGGATAAGTACCAAAAATGTATGTCTCAGTGGCATTTAAGTACCCATGTAAAACTGTATTAATTAATGTGGCACACATGTTAGTCACTTAGGAAAACAATAGCTGATAATGCAGGTGTCATGATCTTGGCAGAGTCTGGAATAACTGGACAGATCCCTAATGCATGCACAATAATCTGCAAAATCCAAATTAATATAAGAAAAAGTAATTCATATTAGTTAGGTTGCAGCAGGAAGCATATACGGCCAATGATAGCTGAGTGACATTTCTGTTGCATAGCAACAGTGTTGTTTACAATATTTATGCACCAATGACTATAACTTCCAGTGGAAAAATCATGATGAATTTTCCAATTAAAACAACCTTTTATTGGCAAATGGGTCCTTAGTATTTTTATACATGTGATAATCATTTCAGAATGTAACAGGGCACGTGGCGGCCATGCTGGGCTGTAAATATAGTGACATTTAAAGGGGCAACTGAACGTCAGTCCTAACAGCACCCTGTACGTAATTACTGTATTATTGCTTAATTATATTCTGTTTTTGGAAACCCTGGAAATCATCTCAAGAACGTAGGCAGGTGTTAGAAAAGGAAAGCCTTTGATAGAATGTGACAGATACAGTATCAGATTTACTCAGACTGACAGCGGCGTAATATCGTCTTGGCATATGTAATTATGCGGTAACCCTGATAATAAAAAGCAATACACCATCGCATTCAGCTGATTAAAGTGTTTGAGTATGTTTGGTGTGTATTATGTAATTGAAGTGGTGGTGTGACGTGTGATAATTAAGAGGATTGACCATTATGTCCGATCCTGAAGATTTTGGAGGCATTGTAATTCTTGAGGCAAGATGAGATAAACGTTTTTGTATATGACACATGCGCGTATTTTTCAGGACGCATTAAAACACCTACCATATTTACTGATCTGTTCATCTACATTTGCTACATGTAAATGATTTCAGACTGAGATCTGTGGAATCTTAATTAAACCTCAAAAATCAGAATGTTGGTACATTCATGTGAATTAGCTTGTGCATTTGTCAACATTGGATACAACTGCAGGAAGAAAAGTGCTTATGAAGAACTGGTAAACGCAGGTGTTCTGAAAACAATAATGCTTTGCATACTGATTTTGTTAGTTCATTATCAGCACAAATGCAAGACAAGTTTTTAATTACAGTTGCTGTAATTAAAACATCTGCAACTGCCAGACTTGATTCAATGAAGACGTGTCCTTTACCTCCACAAGAAAATGAATGTGCATGTTTGTTTTCATGTCTTAGGAAATACTTCCTGGCAAGTTGCAGCAATCACTAAACTTTTAACCCACAGAAAGCTGAAGGAGCATTTCTTTGTGAAAGTCAAAGTTAAGGACGAATGTGATTGGATCCAGACCATTCTCATTTGTGGCTTAGCTGTCATGTGACCTTCCAGCACCCAGGTTCAGCAACGGCGACTCCATCGCCTGACGAAACAGCCCCATAGGCCTGAGACATTACTGAATAACCTAAAAAAGGAACACCCAGGAGAACCGTTTTTGATAAAAATGGCTTTAATGTGTGAGACTGAAATATTAATTATTAATTACCCTCTGGGATTCAGACCCAGCGCCCTAGGAAGATTTCGGTGAGGTACTCCGCGATCTGCTTGGACAGAAGATGAGAGGGAGCTGGCTTTACGATAATCTGTTTGTACATACAGCGCCAGCCTCAGCCATTTTTAGAGGGAGCTATGATTTCATTAATAAGGACAAAACAGTCATATTTTTAATCATCCCCCCGCTAACCGCCCACGAACTACAACCGCCTCACGTGAACTCTGTGCCCTTCGAGCTTTTCCCACTTAAACCGTTTATTTTAAAACTGGTTAGTTAAACTGGTAGTTTATGTATACATGAGTGTACATAATGAGAGCAGAAATAAGAGAAATAATGAGAATAAAAGTAAATGTGTGAGTGGTCTGCATCCGTTGAAAAAAAAAATATTCCATGCTGATGTAAACAACAACAACAACAACAACAACAACAACAATAATAGTAATACTGCCAACAACACAATGTAAGTATTCATAGCAGATTATTTACATGGATTGATTGAATATTTATTTATTCTTCACATATCAGCGCCATGCCACGGGACAGTTCTGTCTCTGATCCTTTATAACCAGCGATATTTATTCATATTTGCACATCTGAGCTCAGAATAAACCAGCAGTTGCAGTTATTACCAGTGTTTTATGTGATGCTCCTGTTTTTCTGGACTACTGTTGCTAGGCAAAATGAAAATCAGATCATTATTACCAAAAGGGGGAAAGCTGAATCACATTGCTGGAGATCAATAAAGTATATCCTGTTCTGTTACATTCAATTCCGTTAAAAATGATGCAATTCCACAATATTTGGCAAGCTGTAAGAAAGGAACACTGAGAAACGAGGAGCAGGAGTGGGTCAGCCAAGCAGATCGTTGCATTAATGTGTGAAACCATGGCTACGCTACGGAGGATGTGCAGTCATGGCCGCCCGTGCCGTGTCCTGCTGCCCTTTCCTTCCCATTACCCCTCCGATCGCTCCCTGCCCGCTCAGCCGATGCCCTCATTTGCCTCAGTCTAGCGCTCTTCAACCCAGAGATGCCGGGGGCTCAACCACAGGCAACCAGCTCTGGCCCTGGAGAACCTCAGGATGGGACACTCTTTGCCTTTACCCTAAAAATAATTAAGTACTGAGTACCACTAAACCTTTTGGTTGGTTGACCATCTCCAAAATATCACACACTAGTTATTATCTGCATGCAAATGAAATCTGCTCGCATGTGGAAGCTTTAATGACTGAAGGATGTGTAATGCATTACGTAAAGGCTCGGCTGCTAAATGAGTCATTTATAACATGAAACATGTATTATATATGACCTATAACCCTGGACTCTGTCCATGCATTTCCTTCAGCCACTTAATATTCCCTTTACTGAATAATCATGTATGACAGAGGAAAGACTGTGATCAGTTATCACTGTCATGTATATTTTTGTCCTCCATTGTTATGATGTTGAGTATTGATCTGAAGAGGTCAATAGTGTAGATTCTTATAGCGCTGAGACAGATGTGATACAATATGAGTAATTACAGAAAACACCTGTCATGGGAACATAATATTTTCTTCCATAGCTTTTTCACGCTGGGTTTAACTATGATCATTTCTTACATACATTTCTGTCTCAACATATGTGAAACTGGGATTATGGAATGACGTCAGGGAAACGTGAGACTTTCATAGATAAGATTTTAATACACATGGAAAATGAAGTCTTTACTGTACTTAAATATGTATGGAAACAAGAACATGGTTTTCCAAATTAAACTGGCTTACTCATTATTTCTGAGTGACGGGTATTAAAAAATAAACACTAGTCTACACAGAACATGTTGTACAGTGATTTTTCACCATGAAAAATCCCTGGAAATCCCTGTGCTGAGTTTTCTGATGTGATGAAATTCACATGGGCAATGGGGAGTCATGACCTTCACCGTTTTTCTAATTATCGGTCCAATTTGGGACTTAATCCTTCTTTCATTAAAGTGTTCAGATTTGATGAATCGCCTTTCCTGGCGTAAAGAAGGAGACAACAAAGACAAACGTTTCATCAGCGCGGCCAGCTTCCGTGCTCTTTGTTTAACCCTTCGCCATGCTCCATATCAAAATTAACTTAATGAAACACTTCTGTGAATATTTCTCTTTTATATTAGGTGATTAGATTATACTCATAAATAATATGAAGGATGAATGTGCATTCAGTCTATTTTTATATTGCTACCTTATTAGTGATATATATGAGAATTGAATCTATACATATGTATGCACAGTTCAATTGAAAAATTGAAGGAATTAAAAAATTTGATGAATGAAACCACTGTAAAGGCGTATATAAGAGGCTCATATTCATGCAAGTTATCACCATGCCAACCCAGCGGAGTACACGAACATCAGGAACACACCCAGACACACACACACACACACACACACAATCACACTCCCATTGCCAACCATACATTTCGAGATGTCGACCGATCTACATTAATTCATGTAAATGAGAGGGTTGTGAAAAGGGCACCCTGTTTCACATGCAAATGTGAAAGGCCTTCTGGGATAGGGGTGCATTCCTCGGGCGCATCTACACCTCTCAGATCAGTGAGTGGTGGAGGGAACTGGACTGGGGTTTCAGGTTTAATCCCCTCCTCCCGCTCCCAGGTGGCGCTCCACTGGTGCACCATCACAAGCTACTGAAATATGAATCCTTTAAGGATTCAAAAGATTCAACAGGTACAAATCAGCTTCATGGGGATAAAATCAACTCGCTTCAGCTCTGTGTAAAATTGTCTGCTAAATGTCTCATTGGAAATGTAAATGCGCATGGTATTGTCTGACTCGTGGGCTGCAGTTACTCAATCACTCTGCTGCTTTAAATGGTTTAAAATGAAGGGAACAGGTCCATACACAACTGGAACGGGCCCAGTGTTTTGGACCAACATTAGTACTTACCATTTACCAAGTGATTTATTGAAAATATTTTCACATTTTAGAAAGTTAATTTAGATCTTCATGAAACTGTGTATGTGTGTGTATGTGTGTGTGTGTATGTGTGTGTGTAAAAAAGAAAATCTTCATTTAATTGTGAGTAAATGTCAAAGAAAAATGTTGAATCCTGAGCCTATGTTTTCATTTTGAGTGTTATTATGATTGTCCGGTAAAGTCCTATTTTGAAAAGTTTCAGAAGGTTGTTCCATAAATGAGATCCTTGCCACGGTTTATTTTGAGGTGGTGCAGGAAACAGGTGCTGGACCTCTGGGAGCAGATGTCTCTCCCACCACGCAGAGTTTAACCTGCCAGTCTCCACCCTGAGTAACAAACCGGTCCTGACGAATCTGACTGTGATGGCTGTTTAACCGAATCAGCTCGGTACGCTGGGGGAGGCCAAAGGCACGGCAAAGGCAAATCAGCCGCAGGAACAAGCCCAGGGCCTAAAAGAACAGAGTGCCAGGTGGCATTTCTGTGACATTTCCTTTACAATGGTCGAGACTTAGTAACACATCTGATTACAAACCGCTGCTGTACAGGAATGTGTGTAAAAGAGCCATGTTACACCGAGAGGGAGTGCAGACGGAAGGCTCTGACATGCGTGCGGCTGGGTGAAGGCTTACAGCGCTTGCGTCCCAGATGGCCTTTCGGGCATCGTGTCTTTCTGTGTAAGTGCTTCTCGGTGCTATGGACGCAAACAAGCCTCTCTCGCAGTACAGACAGCAGTTTTGGCAGATACAAAGGTCGACTTGCAAATGTACGCCATGGAAGGAGTCCAGAAGCCTGCTGCAGCTTAACAACTCAAGACAGACGAACGACAGGGTGTTAGTGAGCCCTATAGGTGCTGCTGTAAAATACTAACATCATGCAGCTACTACTAATATTATCTATTACTACTACTATTACTACTTATTATTATTGTTGTTGTTGTTGTTATTATTATTATTATGAGGTAAAAACTTAATTAGCAAATTTTTTTATTGAAGGTAAGTATGTAATATACCCTCTACTGAAGCCATGTGCACATTGCTCACAACATAATTTGAACGTAGTATTCATAAAGAAAAACTGGTTTTCTTTAAATGGGATGATTCATGTTAGCATCAACCAAATTGTACCGCTATCAATTCAAATCATCATGCACTGGCTCACCGGTATGCAAATGGTTTTCCGTGCTTCAAGTTTGCATGCTGACTGATAATGAAAAATCGCCAGAGCATTATTTATTATAAGCTCAAAGGTAACATAAAGACTGTCACAGAAAAAAAGCACCACGTAAATCGCACATTTCTTCTCCCTTTTTAAAACTGCAGTAAAGATGTTCAAACCGTTGCCTTGCTCCTTTCCGCCTCCTGACAGCACCGATTTTCTGGCACAATTGAATATGACACTCTCCATATTGACAATGTTACTTATTACAGCTGATTTAACATGGGTGACAAAAAATTACATTTCTACCCTCTATATTTTCCTTTTAACCGTTTGCTATCAGATACACAACACAAACACCCAGTTAGGCATCTGACTGCTGTCAAGGCAATATCACATCTGGCCCTTTTTCTACCGATGCTGAACCCTAGCACATACAAATAACTGCCATGATGGGGATGATGTGAGGCAGAAGAACAGAGAGGAAGAATGGTGCTGGCCCTCTCTGGAGGGGGGGCAATCCCTGATTGCTAGGCAACCTTGTCCAGAAACAGCAGGCTAGCTGCCCAGTGCTGCCTTAAATTGTATCAGATTGATTCAAACGTTATCACGCCTCTGCAGAAAAACACTTGGCAAAGTGCCGATGGGTCTAAATCTCAGCGGCCATGCATCTGAACATTACTTGCCATTTTTTCTTTTGGTTGGCATCGTATGGAATTTCCAGTTAAAGGTGGTTCCCTTGTTTTGTTTGTTTTAACAAAGGACTGCCATTGGCTGGCATTGTATATTTCTGCAGTCAGTTTGAGTTTACAAAGGCTGTTTCCCATTTATTGCGTAGTTGTGTAAAACTTTTTTTGTAAGGAACTGGAGCTCATGTTGCAGGCATTCTTCCCGCTGTGGCATTGACCTCACTTGGCCAGAGTGATTTCTGAGCGGGGGATCAACAGCTGCTGCCTTGCACATCCCAGTGAGACGCTGTGTGATTGGACTTTGCCAACGCCAACTGTGGCTGGCAGGCCTACAGGGAAGCATATGATTGGCCAAAGCATCACCAGGGGAGAGATTTAGTTGGCAGGTTGACTGTGCCACGCTGCTCACCAGTGACCCCCAGTGGTTGATCAGATGGCAGTGTTCTGCCCGTGCAAGTGTAGAATGAAGTGTATTCGTAAATGGAAACTCATATAGTGGACTATGGACTAAAAATAGGCAGAGGCCAGGCAAAAGAGAGCAGCAGTTACTTGTGAGTCTCCTTCTTAATTGACAAAGTAGGTTTCAGAGTCCAACTTACAAACACAACTAAGCCGTTACAAACTTAAGGTTAACAAGAAATAAACAAAGACGGCAATGACAAATGACACTAAATGGCAACGATTGACTGGATGGAAGCTCCAAGACTTATATCTGATTGTTTATTTCATTCCATCCCAAAGAACTCCTTGCGAGTCATCGGCAGAAAGAGCAGATGTCATTTCAATTCATCTGCACTGTCCTCCAAAGCAGAGATTTATCAGCCCTGAGCCCAATGCTAGCAGTGATTTATGAGCCAAACGACATTTTGTGTTACCATAATTCCATTACCATTTCAGGTGCGACTGTGTATTGATATTGTGTTCTGTGACCCTTTCGGTATAGTCTATACCTTTGGGTTGCCTGATAAAGGAAATTTATCAAAAAGCATTCTGTTGATGAAAAACCCAAAATAAACAAAAAAACTCAAGAAAACTCCTCACGTTCAGCACATTGATAACTGTTGTTGTCTGTAACCACAGAGACTTTTTAAATTGAGCTCAGGTCTGTGATCACAAAGAGAATCACTGTACTATCATAGAATGCTTCTGGAAATGTACAATATAAATACATAGGATTCAGTGTCCTCAATCCAATGAGATAGCATCTTAGTGTATAAACATATTAATAGCAAAATAAATACATAAAAAACAGAGAAATGCTGGGATGCTAGGATTGTAGCTTGACACAGACTTTAACATTGCTGACTCTGAGCAGTTATAAGTGGTCTCAAAGCCAGCAAAGCAATCTTCTTCTCCAGCTCAAGGTGTCTTTTTTTATTTATTCAGTCCCTTGCTGTTATTGAAAACCCTATTTTTGTTTCAATCTCGAAGGTATCTCATTCATTATTAATCATCCTTAGCTCAATCTTAAAAATATGGCAAAAATAAAATACTCAACCGCATAAAATATAGACTTATGAGAAAAGCAGTAAAATCATAAAAAGTTAATAGTCACAGCCAGGCATTGATTATTCATAATGATTTCAGAAAAAGATTCCTTGATGATACATTAACACTTTCGCTTGTATACTTCTGAACGTCTCTAAATGCAGTGAAGCGAATGAGAGAAAACCATGTGGAATACGTTTGGGCTCTGCCTGAACACATACTCTCACCTGTCCATAGCAAGGCAGCACTGAAAGATTCAAAGTGATGACAAAACTGATAAATTGCCAACAACAATTATACAACCAATGAAAAAAAACAAAGCACCACCTGTTACGCTACCCACACATATATGCCTGTGTGATATGATTCTTCAACAGACTGTTCTGTTCATATTTTTCACCTCTCTTTCCTCTGCATGTGATATTGCAGTTGTGCTTGCAGTGATTTTGTTGATTAAACAAAGTAAAGCCATTTCTGAGGTCATTTCTGCTGGACGGCAGTGTGTGTGAGGTCATTTCTGCCGGACAGCAGTGTGTATGAGGTCATTTCTGCTGGATGGCAGTGTGTATGAGGTCATTTCTGCTGGACGGCAGTGTGTATGAGGTCATTTCTGCCGGACGGCAGTGTGTATGAGGTCATTTCTGCCGGACGGCAGTGTGTATGAGGTCATTTCTGCTGGACGGCAGTGTGTATGAGGTCATTTCTGCTGGATGGCAGTGTGTATGAGGTCATTTCTGCCAGACGGCAGTGTGTATGAGGTCATTTCTGCTGGATGGCAGTGTGTATGAGGTCATTTCTGCTGGACGGCAGTGTGTATGAGGTCATTTCTGCTGAAGCTGTAAGGTAAATGATATGCACTCACAGCCTAATGCCTAATGAGGATCTTTTTAATTATTCAGGAAACAGGGTGATGCAGTCAGCAGAATGCGCATCTTACCGTGTCATTCTAAATCAGCATCTCCCTGATGAATAAATAATGTACGTCATCCAATCTCAACAAATATGCCAGGAACGTGATCTACAGCGCTGAATTTGCATCCCCACCGTATTTTAAAGCACTGTTATTTTTTTTGGCCAGTTCATTTGCCTGACAGGTGAAGTGGTCAGCAGTCACAGATGGCCTGCCTTGTCTTGGGCCAAAGCATGGCCTGTGCTTGTGTTAGCTTTTGGCTGCGGGAGGACCAACATGCATGATGTTAATACCAACAGAAAAGACCTCAACATTCCTTAGTTTCAGGAGCAAAATACTGAACCACAAACATTAAACAGGTAACTCACATATGTCTGTGAAACACATGTTTACAAAGGAGAGGATACCACCATTCAAGATATTCTGAAACTTTGATAGAGACACTCCGATGTTCTGATAAAGACACTTTTCATGCATGGTACAACACCTGAAGACATCTATGAAATGATGTTAACACAAGAATATATCAAGGAAATCTTGTTAACACTTGAAGTCATGTCATTTTTCTTGAGGTTTTGATCCAAGACACAGACTACGACTTCGAGAAATGCAAAGGAAAAAAAAAACAAACATCAAAAAAAAAAAACACCTGTACTTTAGATACCCTGAAAATTCTTCAGATTCTGGAACGCTCGACCCAGGAAAGGGTCCAGAACAGCAGGTACACAGTTACACAGGTGCACAGGTAACGGCCTGGTGCATTAAACGCCTGATGAACTGAACACGCTGTGTTTGGGGAGGAAGAACACGGATATACAGTGGAAAAGTGATGTCTTCAAAAACTGACCCTATCACGTGAAAAAAAGAAAAACTGAATAGAGATGAGATCTACTGTAAAATATAACTCTTACAATACCCTTTTTTATAAAAAAATTTTCAGCTGTCTGCACAAGCAATTAATCATGTAGAACCTATACATCATTCATAACAGAAATACATATCCATTCTGTTATGTTTCTGTCTAATATTTCATGATCATACGCTGGAATCAAATTTACTTTAAAATAAAGGTTCTAAGCATGACCTGTATGCCTGATCAAACATGAATTACATGCATATTTCATACATTCCATTCTGTTTTTGTAATTCCATGGTAGAGAAAGCATTTTTATCACACATCATCTTTCTTAAAGTTGAGACTGTGGGCACCAGTAAATAAACAGTGGGGAAAAAAAGCAGTGGGATTAATTGCTATACAGGCTGATCTGATCACAGCGATGCCATCTGTCAGTTTCTGGAGGAACGCAGACAAGTGCACACTCCGCTTTGAAGTGCGTTGCGCCAGCTGATGCTTCTGTTCGCTAACCACCCCAAGTATGATGATTATTTATGAGGTTTATATATGCATCTGGGAGCGGCGCGTTACAGAAGGCAATTTACAAATGCCCATCGTTTTGCGACACCCGCCGTGTTTCCATACAACCTGTCTGTGTGAGAGCGGTGGGTGGCTGAGGGTTTTGTTTTACTATAAAGCACTTTCAAATTGAGTCTGTCTCTTTCTTGGGGGGAGGCCCAAACGCTGCAGGCCAAGAGCCCATTAAATTCCGACATAATTGGTGAGAAGTCAAGTCGTCTGGAGAGACACCCAGCTCAAAGTAATTGCTGATGTACTGCTGTAATTGGCATAAATTGCTCGCCATTTTCAGATCAGCCAAAGCATCAGTAAAAAAAAAAATAATAAATAAAATGATATCTGGAACTGAAGGGGTCGTGCATTAAAATGTATTTTTCATACCCCAGCTGGTGAGTCTGAGCTGCAGTGTTTTGCTTTACAAGTGTTTCTGAACAGAATGACATTGATAGAAAAGCTTAAATGTGATCATTTTTTTTAATTTATCGTACTGTTGTTGCTTCTGCTGTTACTACTACTATCACTACCGACACTGCTTCTCATGCTGAAATCTCCTCTGTCATGGATGAATGGCAAAATTTCTCAACAATTCTACCCCTTTTATCACATTAGAAGAAGGTTACCGTCAAAGCTTTGCTCGTTTTTATTGACATGACCCGCAGCAAATGTTCCATGAATACAAGGCTCATCTTTCTGAACTCAGAGTGAACAATGTTGTCCAAACACGCCTTTTTGACTGCCTAGAGTCTCACCAGCGTGGACTAATGTGCTGAAAACTGGGTCTTATAAGCACTAAGAGGCATTCATTATGCTACAAATGGGTCAGTTCTGCCTGCAGTGCGAAAAACATGTCTGAGGGTGGGAAAAAAAACACTCCATGACTTGTAAAGTTCAGCTTGGGGCTGAGCTCAAATTTCAGAACCAGCGGTCAATAATTACCAGAAATGTAACACTAGCTGTCAAGAATGGTCAGCATTCTGCAAGCAAAACGACTTCCAACAAGCCCTGCACCGATGTAGCCAAGAGAGAAGGGGTAGAGAAAACTATTATGGGATCGATGAAAGGGTTTATGGCTCATGGTGACCTCACTCTTTCCATGGGTGGAGTAATCCAGTTCAGTTCTTCATTGAGTACCGAAGAAAGTTGATGTGGAATTCACCTCGACAGCGGCTAAAGATAAATCAATATAAATACACTGCAACAGTACAAAATCAGATGGTACACTGTGCATTAAGTTTACATATCCTATGGGCACATGCATCAATATGGTCTCAGACCCAAGCCAAAGGCCTCTACATGGAAATTGACATATGTGCTACAAGAGAATGCATATTGCTTCGCCCTCAGAAGGTAGACGCACTGCATGTGCATTGAAAACAGAGTGCTTGTACATTGGGTATCATAAGAAACGCTGTTGCGTAGACCTCCCCGTGTTGTTTCGCATTGTGAATTTCTTCTAATGAGAGGAGGCCCCAGGATAAGTGTTGTTGTGGCGCAGAGTGTCTCTGATTTTACAGCCCCTCAAACCTCCCCCCAGGGGGGAGAAGTTCAAAGAGGGAGCTGGCTGGGTGGGCGTGGTCAGTACAAGGTTCTGAGGCTTTTCATTGGATGTGGGTGGAATGGATGGAGGCAACAGAAGAGAGGTCACAACCAATTATTGTATGATTTCAACTTCAGACAAACAAGCACAAAATGGATGCAGAGGGTAAAACTGTTTCTATTAACATGCCACCTTAGATGCTTTTCATTGATAACATTTTAGAATAAGTTGCACCTTCACCATAATAAATACTGTAGAAGCAAAGTCAGTCCTGTTACATGTTATTATTATTATTATTATATATTATTATTATATAGCAGTAGCTCACCTTGGTGGCTGTAGTGTTAAAACGTATGTGTTTGTGACGATGGAGCCTAAATCACAGCGAAGGCTGAAATTATTTTGATGTAGTGTCACTTTCTGTCTCACAAAAGCATGATTTGCTGTGCTGTTCATCATCATTGTGGTCTCTAAAACACAAACCTTAGATGTGGTGAGTTTTGCTGACCTTGTCCTTGTGTCTTTGTGCATAATAGAAATGAGAATGCTTAACAGAGTAACAGAATGTCAGAATGTTTCACATACTTGTCAGGCTTTTTCTTTTTGTTAACGCAGATGCTTAATCCCAGAAACATCTCAGCTGAATAAAAACACTTTGAATAAACTCTTCTCAGTGTGTCACAAGTGCTATTCAAACGGTTTCTATCTCAATATTTATGTACCTCCATCTCCTTTGACCCCCATGAAAAGAATGTAGCTGGAATTTTAACATCATGGAGTTTGTTAAAACAAAGTTCGGGAGAATCATTCTCAGACAACGCCCTATAATCAATTCCGGTCTCCACCCAAGTATATAAACACCACGTACCTAGCTCCCATCGTGCTTTGCATCTCTGGCATCCCACCTCCTCCCCATCACCACCTTTCCTAATTATCTGTTTTCCTATAGGGGGGGGTCCTCTTCTCCTACAAGAACATCTGCACTCCTCTCCCCCTTAGGACTCCAAGCCCAAAACCAGTGTACAATCCCTACACCTAACCACTTAATAAAGCATTTCAATTTAATTCCTTCCATTGTCTGAGAATGTTTCTAGTGAATTAAAATGAAAAAAGCCCATGATGTGCATGGAGTAAACATGTTTATTCGAGCTGCCGCAGCACATCTCTGTAACGCACCGCTGCTTTAGTGTCTGTGGCCAATAGCCAAAAGAAGCTTCTCAGAAGGGTTTCTGCACACCATCGAGCTGGAATGAACTTTACCCTGATGCACCAGAAGAGCCGGCAACAGAGAAAGAAATCCAGATCACAGCCCCACAAAGAGGAAATTGCGCCCTGATTTCTCAGCTGTGCGTTCAAAGAGAAGGGAAGAGGGAAAAGAGGCTACCGCTCTGGTCATTCAGCCTCTTCTAACTGAGTGGGACAAATCATGGCAATTTTCAGAACTGCATGAAAGGGTTCACAGCTTGTTTGTACTGCTGGGCTAAAGTACATTACAAATCACTTGAAAAATCAAGGGGATGCTTGCTGTGAAAAGGGATCAGAGCAATCTGCTCTGACAAATCGTCCCTGAAAGGGGCTGTAGCAAATGTGTCATCAGATACAATTTTTGGGTCAAATTAATGCAGAAACTCACTTTACCTCATGTTTTTATATGTTTCATGTCTGACTGACTGATTTGTAGTTGATCAAGTCTATGTTGCAAACACAATATTTGCTTTCTGAAACTGAAGTCGGTGTAGAGTTCATTTTGTTGCCAGACGTTGGGGGGTGATTTTTGATTTTGAAAGTTCAGCCCTTTTTTACAGTTTTTCATAATTTTAGTGTTCTGCTTCCCTGCTGTTGCTCTATGTCGATATTTAACAATGTCACAGTAGAGCAATTATAAATGTAATTGTGAAA
Organism: Albula goreensis; assembly: GCA_022829145.1. Lineage (NCBI taxonomy): Eukaryota > Metazoa > Chordata > Actinopteri > Albuliformes > Albulidae > Albula > Albula goreensis. The sequence goes on from CM040762.1 coordinate 7,364,401, forward strand.
TGAAAACATCACTTTTTGTTTGTGATTTTTATTTATAATTACCCTTTCATGTTTGACACACACACACACACACACACACACACACACACACACACACACACACACACACACACACACACACACAAATATGTTTTTGTTTGGAGGCTGTGTTGTTCAGAAGAATGACAAAATATGGAAGTATCATTATTTTGAGTATTTTGCATTTTTGAAATTGCTGTGAAATACTTAATTAGCTAATAAATCTATACAGTTGGTTGCAAGACACTCAATGTCAAGATTCCATTTTATAATTTTTCAGAATTATCCTCTAATGAACGCTTTGGTTTTTGGGCCATAGTTCAGAAATAACCAAGTGTCTCAGAGTTCGCTATAGCAGACTGATCCTGCCTGAGATAATTAGTTTATGCAGATTGTGTGTTGCCTCAAAGCACGAATTCTGAACCACACAAGGTTTTCTGAACTTTAGGAAATAAGATTTACAAAGTATAGTTGCCTATTCAACATATTATATGCAATAATTGTATTCTAGTCTGCTTTTTTTAATCAGAGATTTGATAATGAGAGGCAATGTCTAAAATGGATATTAGGTACAGTACAGCTCTGTACAGCAGATGTAGCATTACCAAAGTAAAAACTTACTGCCTTGAAGTGCAAACTGAAATCATACAAAAAGAAAAACTAGTCAGAAACTAGACAGACACTAGTCATCCAGAAGTGAAACACACAAGCATGCACTTCAGAGCCGGAAGATTTTTTAAAAATGTTTTCTTTTTGTATCTGTGTTTTGCACTTCAAAACCACCATATAAGACATGTCTTATATGACTGACTTTATTTCAACCAAGCACTTTGAACAGACGGAAGAGGAGACAGGATCTAATTTAAACTGCAAGATATTAAAGCGTCGGAGTTGCCTAGCCTGAAGCAGAGATGAAGCGTGAATAAGCTTTTTGGTGTCTTTGAGAGATAGAAAAACATATTACATCTGAAAATTCTTCTGTGATATTATTTTCACATGGCTCTCCAGGAAAGTGAAGGATTTACGTGTTGCTCTATTGACAGTTTATCGATATCTGGCAATACAAAACTGGCAACATGAATAATCAGTTTTTTTTATAATATTTCAAAGGCAGGAGCAAACACCCTTATTTTATGAAGGTAAATGTAAATCTCAGTAGGCATGGGGAGAAAGATCTCACTCAAGCACAACACTGATCCCTCTTGCCCTGCATTTAAAATGTGCCAGTGAATTTTTTGGCATTACCAAGGAAACTAAAGCACTTCAAATTATGAGCTGTGCCATTACAGTGCCTTAGGCTGGAAAACTCATACCATAAAGAAACAGAAAATGGAGAAAGGTGTCCAATTCACATAATGGGAGGAGTTGCAGTCAGCTGTCAATCAATGACTTGTGTGAACCAATCAAAAGATGTTTTTCTTTCCACAGCAAAGCACAGCCATTAGTCCAAATTAGTGATTCAATGATAACATGTGGTGAATCCTCCCATATTTAGACTGATGAAACCTCAGTCCTCCATCTCTAGCTGTCATCAGCAGTCTTTTCTCAAGTCCGCCCACCATACGGTTCAGCACATCCGTGTCTGTGATTTGAAATATAACAGTTGCGCTGATGCATAATACATTACACACCTGCTTGACTTCTTTTATGTGCCGGTGACATGGCGGGGCAATGCATGATGCTGTGACCTTAAAACAGCATTCCCTCGTCCTGGAGAGCCGCAGCAGGTGTGGGTGCTCTGTCATTACTCATCACTAAATCAATTAAAGCAGTTTATTACGTAGTTAACTCTCCCCACCTGGTTTTGTGGGTCTGAACTGATGTGGAATTTAATTTGAAAATAAAAAAAAAAAACTGTACACCTTGAGGCTTTGCAGGACCGGTGCTTGAAAATGTCTTGAATGAATGTGGAATGAAAAGGGGTGAGTATTTGAAGGAAGCGGCACATCTCTTGCAGAGCTCGCAGTGCCAGCATTAGTGAAAACAAATGATACACTGAGAAAAAAGTCAATACTGCCATGACAGTGTGATTATAATTTTACTCTGAAGTGTTTCTTTGATGTATATATTTTTACAGCAATGTAAAAGTATTTCTTTTTCTCTAAGGAACAACGAGCCTGTATGTTTTCATATTTGCCTATTTGTGAACCTAAATAAAATTGAATGGCACCATAGGACTCATTGATATGGATAAAAACACACGCACAGGCCGGAGGGGTTTTCATTTTATCCAGCCCTCAAAGCTGGCACCTCTTCAGGCACCATCACAATGTTCCACACGTCCACCCACAGCTCCCTGCCTCTCAATCACGTAAAGATGGCCTGACCAGCACTCAATCACAGCCCCGCATCCTGAGCAAAGCAAGCAACACCCTGTGTAGTGATAAGGATTAAACAGAGAGCCCTCTATACATCCCGTCCCCCCAATGCACACATTTACACACACACACGCACAAACACACACACACGCAGATGCACACACATATTCTTACACAGGCACACACACACAGACACATGCACACATACTCTCTCTCACACAGGCACACAAACACAATTTAAATTTCATGTAAATGTTCTGGAGCCGGGAGAGGTGGAGAGAGGAGCGAACTCCTCAGCTCCTCCCACTGTACTGCTGTCAGTCTCCTGGTTCCCTCCCTCAGCCTGAAGAGGAACTGGAGCTGAAACAGCAGAGGCCTCACTAACAGGCAGGCTCACCTGCGAGCGATTCCTAATCAACTCAGCTGTGAGCACTTGCCTCCAATTAGGCCTTCTATTGAAGCACAGCCTGAGAGGCTGCAAAGACTTTTGAACATTTGGACTTTTTGTGTTTTGGGATGGCTGTGCTGGTTTTGTGTTAAGACCATTTTAGTGTTTTCCTTTTCCTTCACAAGGGTAAATAAATGGCCTTTGGCCCCTTTGTGTTCAACCTCCGTTGTGCTTCCCTCCACTCACCACTCGGCGCAGTGGCCAGACCTGCCGCTGTGTCACAATGTTTTGACACTTAATACAGCTTTTGAACAACTAAGACAACAGGCAGTATATTTACTGGTCTAGATCCCATTAGATTAAGATGGCCACTCATGTACAGTAAGGTGTACCTCAGGTGAGTACACCTGGCCTGCCTAAATCATGCGCGTTCATTTCATCATGCAGAACACACCTGTCAGGCAGGTGCTATACCTTCCAATCACAATGAGCGCTTCACTAGCTGAGAAAGGATAAGTGATAAGCAATAAGGATGCATGTTATATAATGAATATCTGTGACTAAAAGCCCTGTCAGCTCTCTTTCATTGCATTTAAATTTGTTAGATGCTCTTATCCAGAGCAACGTATAAGGCAGAGTGCATATGAATGGCACAAAAAGTGCACAGATAACCCTAGAGAGGGGTAAAGTCCCAAGTTCCCAAAGGTGGCTGGATAGATCAGGACTCCCCTATAGACTATCTAAGGAGAAAGTTAACAACAGCAGCTTAGGTTAAAAACAAATCAAATTTAAAACATTACAAAGAGCAAGGGAGGAGAGGGGAGGTCAGCCTGAAGAGACAGACATCAGACATGACCTGGAAGTGCAGGAGTGGAGAGGGGGCGGCATCAGGAGGAAGCATTCAGAGCCAGTATTCATGGTATGACAGGGGCTTCAGCTCATACCACTTTTATGAAACTGATCCATGTGCATATATCTTCATAGACACAGAGAGGATACAAAACCTTTTGAAATGGAAAACTATAGCCATAGCTATAATTACACGGTAACTAAGCAACAAGGGTTCAACATAGTTCGTTTGGGATATTTGTGACAGCGGAATGCGCAAGGGTATGAAAAAAATGTATGGACATTCCATTCAGCCGCATGCTGCATCACGAACATCAGCACTGAGAAGAAGGCTGGCTGACCAATGGGCTTTCGGGACTGGAATTCTCCCTTTTTTTTATTATGCTTGTGTGACAGGACACAAAGTACAACAGAAATAGGCTGGGGATTAATTCTAAGCCTGGAGTGTGTGGCATGGAAGCAGCAGTATGTGATTGCCTGTATCTCCCCAATCATTTGGCCCCCGGGGGCACAGTTGGCAGGGTGAATGAACAGAGATAGGTACTGTGCCCACCGGTGTGATTATTGCCTGTTTGTTTGATGCCCACATTCGTGGCAGAGCCGACATCATGGGGATGAAGCCCACATTCAGACCTCTCTGCCAGCCGGTCTCCCCTGCCTGCTTTTAAACAGTGCCCAGCCGACCACGGTGCCAGCGCTCAATACTTCACAGGTGAAACACTACAGCTTTCAAAATGGCTCCAGGTTTGCAAAATTGAGGCAAATTGAAAGTTGTGTCCCTCTTCCCATTTTCCTGAAGACCTGCCATGACTGTCTCCTCAACAAATGTTTTAATTAAATGGAGCCATTCAAATGAATATCATTTTTTAGATTTTGTTTCATTTTCAATTCATCTTGTGGAGATAATTAACGGTAAAGTCAGTAATGTCATCCTCAAGATGCTTTGGAGTTTTTTTTTTTTTTTTAATTTTTGTATTAACTTCTTTTATCTGGAAATACTGATTAACTGATAATTGTTGGGGATGTTTTAACTCCTTAATATTACACAAATGAGCTCATGCTGATTCGAGCATATTTGTTCTCTCACAGCGACAATTAAATTCACTGCTTTAATTTCCCTTGAGAGGAAGTAGTCATTATATGAAATGGGGGTGAAGATGAACATTGAGTTTCACATACACATCCAACACAGTAAGTTCTGTTTCAATGAAAAACATTTAATTTACTAAATTGAGGACTTGATGTGGAGTTGGAATTAGAATTTCCAACAATTCAAATAGCTTTTGATTACAACAAAGGCAGGAAAGTTTGGATTGTTTTTAGTACAAATTTGAAAAAAAAAAAGAAAACCTTTTTCGGGCCATTTATTCAGAATCAAAGGTAAGTTTGATTAAGTAGTTTGTTAAGCTTTGGAAGAACATGAATTTAGACAATAGTATTTAAAATTACCGAGAGACATAATAGGCCCATCTCAAACGCTATGAAATGAAAAGTGTTGTATGAATCAAATCCATTGTTTTTGTTGTTGTGTATATTGATGATGGAATGTTAAATTATGTAATCCACATTTGTCTGAGATTCACAGTTGCATGAAAACATTTTTGTCTGTTGCAGTTTGTGGCACATTTCAGGTAAATCCAGGGCATCAGAAAACAAACAGAATGTGACTTTTTTTTATTTACCCGATTTTTCCCCTTTTTTCCCAACCCGAATATTCAACCGAACTTGTTGACCTCACTGCAGCACTCGCCCTGACAGCTGTGGGAGGAGAAGTCAAACATGTGACTCCTCCGATTCACGTGTGACAACGCTCCCGCTTCCTTTTCACGTTTCCGCACACTGCCTATGATGTCGGAGGAGGATGTAGTCAGCGTATAGTCGGTTTGTGCGGCTGCAGGCACCCAAGCACGACAAGGAAGGTGCTATTGTGATGAGGCCAACGTTAGGCTGACCCACCCCATATCAACCCCGGGAGGCTGGCCAATTGTTGCCTGACCAATGGGACCTCTGGCCATGGCCAGGGAATGGCGAAGCCAGGAAGCGAACCCCCGACCTCAGGACCTGTAGGCAGCAATTTATCCTACAAGCCACTCAGAGGCCCAAAAGTGAAAGACTTTATTAAAGATGTTTTTCAATATGAATTGCACATATTACATGTACTACATCAGTGCAGTCATAGGACATTTAAATAAAGGTGAATCGCACAGACTGAAAACCATAAAAACCAAAAGGTGCATGCTCCGTGGTTTTGTACACCATCTACAAGATGGGCCAGCCTCACTCTCCTTTATCAAACATATTTTGTGTATTTTGTTTATTTCAGTTCAAAAGGAAACAAGACTTAGAAAAAAGCTTCAGCGAAAGAAGAGACGCGGAAATTGTTTCGCTGAAATGAGCAGTCCTTCCCACCTGTCATAGGTTCATTTGCGAAGCCCTCTCTGCAGAAGAATGCACTGAAATGGAACAATTAATGATCAAGCAAGAGCCCTTTCGATGGCTGTCAGATTGAACCCTCTCTCAGCGTGAACGGCACTCAGTACCATATTCATTTGCATTTCCCTTTGGCACTGGTGGCAGAACAAACTTCCCACTTCCACACATAGAATGTCAACATTGCCATATTTGCTTTTTCCACAACACTGTTGGGCTCTCTTGTTATCACTGTCACCTGTTATCCATTACATTTCGTGTGTGCAAGTGTTGGAATCTGGGTTCAGGATGCAGCAGCATTTTTCAATGTTCTTAAACGCTTGCTTAAGGTAAGTAACTGAAGAATCCAAAATCTTGTCTCCAAGGCCTAAAGAGAGGAAATCAAAGAACTGTAAGGGCACTAGAACATGCATAAAACCAAACCTCAGCTTGCACATAAAATTATATATACAACTATCAAGAGATATACCGCTCACAGAGCAGTGATACTGGCAGATAAAGGGGCCTCTCTGACATTTATCTTAGAGTATCTAGGTCTCGAGGTTGTGAATTCATGAGATTACAAATCATGGAGCCAGCATCTCTGCAGAGTGCAAGTGAGGATGCTTTAGCTTTATTCATCATGGCACCGGGAAACTCGAACATCACAATGTCCTCAATTCATTCTATTTATTTTGCACAAGGCGAGGGGGCACATAATTCAAAAGGCTTCAAAGCCTTGGCAGCAGACAAAAATGCATTTTCTGTGCAAAATAATAATGTTAATGAATCCTGTTTTAAGTGTTCTTGCTTTGCAAATCCAAATTACATGAAGGATTCTTTTTTTCCCCACAGTCTAATGGGAATTAAAATGAAAGGGAAGAAATTTCTCTGTCTTAATATGTAAACATTAGAAATTATTTTGTGCTTTTGATTCTCCTGTGAGGCATGGAAAAAGGTGTACGTTCCCATCAGAACACAGCTCTCTTACATTCCCAGCATTATACAGTCATGTAACCATCTTGCAACCTGGTCAAGAAGTCAGCTAAAAATTTTACTTCAGACTGGATTCAATCAAGATTTATCCTTAAATCTTAAATCAGAAATTCAAGCATTGATGGTTTTCTTCACAAGTTCAGAAAATGTAGAGACTGACTAGGTGCACAGTGGAGATCCCTGCACTCACATGTGTGAGACTATTCTGTTTGCCTAAGCTGTGAGCAGTCACACACACTCAGGTACATCACACCTGGGGTTTGGACAGTCAAACTGCACCCACATTCCATCTGAATCTGCCATGCATGTACACATGGCTGTAGATGAGGAAAAACACAATCTGTGCACAGACTAGATGCTCAAGTCACATTTTAATACTGCATATCTAAGTGCAGTCTGTGTTGAACTAATTGCTTTTTGTACTCTTTGGCTTGAATTGGTGCAATGTGTATATAATGTGTGTTGATATAACATTACCTGGAGAGCAAAGCCTGGGACGCAGAGAGCCGGTTTTGGGTTTGGAAAGTTATGCAAATTTCATGTCTACCCCCACCATCCCCCGCATCTGCCCCACCATTCAATCAAATAAACCAATCACCCCTTCACCCCTTATAGATAGCACTTTGCTTGGTCTATTAGCAGTCCCTGCTCTTTGAAGGAAGAGTAAAAATTAATTTATGCAAAAATGTATTTGCAAAGGTCTTCTCTTTAATACCACAGTTCTCATTACCCTCCAGTTAAGCATGCCATTGACAGCGTTTTCAGCTTTCAAATTCATAGAACAATTAATTGATTTCATAATGAAGTTGTGGGCAGTGTGCAATTTTCACATCATCTCAGCATCCAATAATGAGCAATGCAGTTATTTAACAGCATTCTGAATTGTCCTCCATTGTGTAACACTATCACAGGTTGTCAAATGAAGAGCTCTGCTCTGCATCTCAGTCCAGCTTGGAATACTCACTTCTGCCATTGTAATTCCAAGATAAGTCTCAGTTTTAAAGCAGTTCATCCTTTAGGGGTAAAGATGCATACTAAATCCTTTTCTGTCAAGCAGTCATTCACTCAGAAGATGTACACCCATGGAAACAACAGCCGCAATATAATATGCACTAGTCAATTAAGACATGTAAGAAATGTAGTCTGGTAATTGAACTACTCGACCTAAGATCATATGACCTCCCATGAGATTAACAAACAGGCGGATTAATGGATTACCTATAGACCCTCCCCCCACAATTCAATTATGTCGATACATCAGCCTCAGCGTAGCCATTAATCTCTGTGTTCTTAGCCTCCAATTTAAACCCAGCACACTTTGACCTCAGCTGAAATGAGGACATAGTCCACCTATGTGAGTTGGCTGTCAAATCAAACCAACCAGGAAATCAAAAAAAAAAAAAAAAAAAAATCACAGGGTATCAGGTAAAAACACAAAAATACCATTCTCATATATTTACAATGGATTCATTTAGATTTCCATTATTACTTGGCAAAAAATAAACTCCAGCAGTAAAACAGCACTCTGAAAGTGAACCAATTTTATACTCCATTTGCTTGGTGGAAGCAAACACATTTGCTCAGAGATACACAAAAAGGTCCTGTCTCCTAAGTGTGTGACCTGCATGTAAATAACATAATATTCGATTACTTAAGACAGATGGTACAGTTTTGACTCGAAGAGTTTGATAAATGAAAAAAGGTTGCATTACTGTAAACAGTTTCTCTGCCCCTGGAAATATCTAAGATATTTCAGACACAAATTTGCAATAGCTGCAACCAGGCCACTCCCACTGACACACCCCTGTTTAGCCAAGTGGCATGAATACACACGCACACACACACACACACTCTTGACCTCCATGCCAAATTTCAGCCTCCTAGGGCGAAAACGTCTGCCAAAGGTTGGAGAAACTGACTGACCGACCAACAGAGCAACCTACAGAGCTGACCAACCGACCGACTGACTGTCAGAGCGACCTACAGAGCTGACCGACCGTCTGACTGACTGACCGTCAGAGCGACCTACAGAGCTGACCAACCGACCGACTGACTGACTGACCGTCAGAGCGACCTATAGACCTGCTGGTTGCAGCTAATAAAAGATTTGAGGGCATGCATGGACTTGCAGCTTGGTTTAATTGTTGTAGACTTTACACCTTCATCTTAATGATTTGATCAAAATTTGTCCCAAGTTTTCGAATTTATTCTTAATGGTGGAATTGTGCTTTATTCCTACCCATACAGTTCAGTTTGATGGTTCAGTGATCACTGAAAATATGTGCTTTTGAAGACAACTGAAGGAATAAAACATATCAGAGATATGTCAGAGGACTACTGACATACTGAGCTTATGATGAGAAATGGAAGAAAGTACTTACTATAGATATATTAGTATGCTACTGCCCTATTACATGGCACAGAAATATTGCAGTTGTGTAAACCAACATTGACAGGTGTGATGACAAGCTCAGCTGAGGTAACAGCATGTAAGAGGCTGATGTTTTTACAGCTGACAGAAAAACACTGCCACAAAATATGTCCTTATTGATTTCATGTTTTCTCCTAGTCCAGCCAATTACTACTACAGCATGTTTTTGAGCCAGGATCTTTATTGGTCTAATTGGAATTTGGGTAGGCTTGTTTTGTTATGTGAATCTTATATCAGTCATTTTAGATGGAAGAAATGCAATGAATTTCTTTTTTGAACAATTGTTTTTGTATTCCATGATTACTCACACAATTAAACAGTTGAGTTTAACAGATATGTCCCCCAAGAACATGAACATTTTATTTCATTCTTTTATGTTTTGAAGGGCAATGGCTTCATCACAGATATCTCATTTTCTAAGAATAATTTGTTTTGCATTACCAGAATTAGCACTAAGCACCATGCTATTAATTGCTTTTAATTCTATTTAGCATGAAATTAGTTACTCCCCTTTCAAATTTACCCAAAAGATTTGACTGAATCACAAATCCTATTAGCAGTAATTGTAGTTGTGGAAATTGGTGACATGGTCCTTGAGTTTATTTGTTCTCTTATATCGGCTTTGGCTACTTCGCTCTTGCTTTTTGCCAGATTCATTTCACGTGTGCCGCTCCTGCCGCACATTACTGGTGACCCATATTTGCAGCAAATTTGAAATGCAAATGCACTTTTAAAGGGGCATCTAGTTAGCATTTAACTGCATAAGGAAAAATCTCCAAAAACATCCCCATCTCAAATGTTAGTGCAGCGGACCACATTTGCTGTGGCTGTCATTGCTGCCTGTGGAGCCACCATGAAAGTGGAATCACAGGTGTGTTGGTACCGCGTTGCGGTCTGCGGGAAAGTGAACCTGGCCACCGCTGAACTCGGCTCCCTCGGCATGTGAGGTCACACACTGTAATCCAGAATGTCTCAGCTGTCTTTGATTTATTTTTTTTTAACCCTGATTTTGCTCTGTTTTTCCCAACCCGAACTTGTTCAACCGAACTAGTTGACCTCACCGCAGCACCCGCTCTGATGGCTTTGCTGACCATGTGACTCCTCTGATTCACATGACGACAATCTTGCTTCTATTCACGTTGCAGCAGCACCACTAATTGCACACTGCCTGTGACGTTGGAGGGTGGTGTAGTCAGTGTACTGTCAGTTTGTGCTGCCACAGGCGCCCAGCATGACAGGGAGGGTGCTATGGCGATTAGACCAACAAGCATTAGCTGGCTTACCCCGTATCGAATCCCAGGCGAGGCTGGCCGACTGTTGCTTCGCTGGGGGGACCCCTGACCATAGCCGGCAATGGTGAGACCGGGGATCGAGCTCCCGACCTCAGGGCAATGATTTTGTATCCTGTGAGCCACCCAGAGACCCATATCTGAGATTTTTATTTCCCCCACATTACCCTCAAAGCAAAATCAGGATCGACGCACCACTGGACACAAATTAATTGCAAAGCTAGGTTTTTCTTTGACAGCGGTGCCTACTGCAAGGTGAAGAGCCGTTATAGAATTGGAACAAATCCCGTTAGGATGAGTCATCCTCACTCAGCGACTTTGGAGCGTGTCTTTTCTCTTCACCGATTGCGCCCCGACTGTGGAAATTCTTAGAGTTGATCCATGGTTTTGCGTGGCCGCTGTGCCAACCATTTCTGACAGTCAGAGTTATTAGACGGGAAGATGGCAGGAGATTTCTTCTGCCTTTGACATTTGATACAGACACTGAAGCAGGAAGGGAACGCTTCAGTTATCTGCTTTCATCTTGAATGATGACCCCATTTTGCCTAAAAGGGTTGGACATAATTCTTCCAGATTTACAATTTGGAATTATGAATTATTTCATAACTCTTTGAAATAATTCATAATTCAAAATTATAAATCTGGAACACTAGTGAGTTCAGCCAACAAACCTCTTACTATGTACATGTATTTTATGAAAGCAATATGGAATGAGAATTTATTTTGTATTGTCTGTATCAGCACATCTAGGGGGCTGGCAGCATTCTACTCCATGCTGTGCTGGAAAACACCTCCTGGCCATGCTGAGATTGATGATATAACGCAGGCTGAGGTTCATGAGGTTCAAGCTCTTTTACAAAACAAACCTATCCACCAAAATCCTTACATACTCGGAGAAGTAAGACAAGATCATTTCAAAAAAGAAAACTTTAGCCGACAATACAGTGTATCGCGCCATTGCTTGGTTGGTTACTAAGCAACGGCAGCACATTTTCTAAACTTAGCTGGATTGAATGCTGAATTTAATTTTCTTACTGTTGTTGACTGCTGAAAATGCCAATTTACATTACATCAATGTCATGCTAAATCCTGAACATTAATTCTGCTGGAAACTATTCTTGACCAACTGACATTCAAAGACCCTGTATCAAATCCCAGGCGAGGCTGGCCAATCGTTGCCTCGCCAGGGGGGACCCCAACCATAGCCGGCAATAGTGAGACCAGGGACTGAGTCCCCGACCTCAGGGCCCCCCCAGGGTTATAACTAGGCCTTTATATTTTAAGCATTCGGGGGGCACTCATACGCTTTAAGTCTATTGAGTGTGTCACTTAATCTGACTCATACAATCCCTTCATACAGCTGATGCATATAATATTACGTACATTACTCAGGCACAACGGGGACAACAGTAACACCCTACCTGGGCATTGGACCTACAGCCTGTAAATTACAGGCCTAGTTATAACCATGGTACTAAACTGCCAGCACTCTGACCTGAACTGTCTGCTTTAATTGCCCTACTTCAGCATGTAAAACACAAAGCTTTGACTGCAGTTCTTTCAGTGATTCTTGTTTGCTGGTTACGGTTCAGCAGCTGCTTTCAGAACAGGGGCCTCTCTCTCAGCTATTCACAGCTTTATGAAAGCCCACCCCAGCTGAACTTATTTCCGGATTTCACCCCAAGAAACAATTATAACACAGAACCAGAGAGTGATGAAAAAGTAATTGGAAAAGTGCCGTCCCTTTATTTGCTCAGATACTTCAGGAGGAGGATAGCTAGACTTCGCCTGTAATATCTGAAAGTGGTGGCACGTGGGAAATTGTTTCAGGAGGAAGTCAGAAAATTAACTTTTCAGGTCAAATTACTAATACTTTCACTGAAATGTCGGTTTTCATAAGTGGATCATTGCACAAAACAATTTTAAAACTAAAGGAGATGATATATGGCACAGAAATTTCTGGATTAAATTGGCCCTTTAACTGAAGTACTTAGCCTGAGAGGAGGATTTTGAGTCTCCTCCCTGGACGGAAGACTTGATTAATTTAGTCAGTTGGGGAATTTCGCTATGAGGAAGAAATAAGTCCACACTCACGTAGTATTAGTAATTAACTTTTAAATCTAAACGTGTCAACACAGATTTTGCCACGTACAGCTTAGCCTGTGTCAGTGATCTTAAGGTGAAGGTGCTGTTTTGCTAAGTGATACATGTTGAGCGTGTGGCACCATTGTTACTGACAGTGATGAAACTCAATGAACACTGAGAAGCATTTGTCAACACGCGTCAAGATCACAAAAGTGAATTGCTTACACTAAGCAAGTAAACACGGATTTCTGTTTAGCTTGACTTTCTTCTTTGGTCTACACACCACCAATCATTCAGTAGTAACACAAAGTGATGTGTGCTGGATTAAATCTTGTTTTGCTGGGAGATTTTCTCTAGCCTGCAGTCACTGCCTTTTTCTGCCTTGTTTGTTCTTTCTTCACTCATTTAAGAGTGTTTGTGTTCGAAAGAAGACACATTTCATTCTTCAAACATCTTGCTCACATCTGCAAGGTCTGTTTGTCTATATTCCAGTTAATACCAAGAAAGAAATATCTTTGGTCTTGTTACGCTGTTGTCAGCGACTGTCAGCCTGAACAGTGAGTTATGAGTGGGTAAAAAAATGTCTAAATGCCTTTCTCTCTCTCTCCCTCCCTCCTCCTTTCTTTGGCTGTATTACTTGTCAGCCACACAGTTTCTGCAATTCAAGTCACGATTTTCTTCATTAATGCACCATGTACAATACCAAAGGTATTCAGTATATGCAGTAGACAACAGCGAGAGAAAAGTAAAGATGTCACTCTAATTTACTAAGTATAAGGGTAAGTGAAGATTACGCTCTCTCCCGGATGAGAGAAAACTGTAAAAATGAGGATATTCATACTAAGACTGAAGTATAGTACAGGTTTCCTCCAAGAATGAGACTGTTGACAGTTTCAGGTTCCTAGAGGGAAATGTCAAAGAGTCCTCCTTGTTTCACTTTTAATTTCCATCCCAGGCCATTACATCAGAGAACGCGCTCAGGACGGTGCGCTGCACTGTCACAGCTGTGACTGGAAACTAATGGAGTATTTATGGACTGCGCCTGTCCGGGCTGTTGTTGACTGGACTGCTTATTAGAATGGGAAAGGGGCCCAGAATACTTACTCCAGGGTCTGTCACTATGGTGACGTGCAGTGAATCATCCCATAATATCAGGGTCTCAAAATCAACCGACCGAGACCCCCTGATCGGTCATCTTTTCCCCCCTGCTGGGGCATGGCAGAGACAGGGATAATGCTACACACATTATCCACGCAGCCCAAAATAGTTGGATGGCATTGTAGTGCAATGGTCAGGGAGAGAGTGCCAAACCGCACATGTAGCAGTTCAGATTTTCACCTAAGGCTCTGTCCACTGTGCTCCTCAGCAAAGTGCTTTACCCAGATTCCCTCAGTGAGTATCCAGCTGTATAAATAGATAGGGTGTAAAAATGTAAAATGTGTAAGTCAATTACTCTGGAGTCTACTGGATGCCTACACCGTGATGTAATGTAGTCCCTCACTGTCCTATTGGTGAGTATCTGAGAGTCGTAGATAATGCTGGGCGTATTATCCGCACAGCCAGGAAAAGTGTTTAACGGCACTGAATGACTGCAGAGGACCTGAATCAGGGCTCTTCAGTAATGGTCTGACCCCTGATTTATTTCATGTCAGGGAGGGATTTGTCCATATGTTCCCCCAACCCCCCCCACATGCTGAATTAAGCTCCACTGCTGTGGGTCTGGGCCGCTCGCTAAACGCCTGTGAAAGAATGATAAATGGAGGGCTGTGGTAGCTGTCACACTGCCAAGCCAGAGGTACATCTGGCTGTAGATTACAGATCACCCCAAACTGGCGAATGCTGCAAACAGAATTTAACGTACCCGCAAGCCAGAATTTACACCGACAAACAGAGCCTGCTACCGGCTGCCCGTGCTCCAGTGGAAAAGGAGGACGCTCCATTTGTGTACTGTAAGAGTAGGACTACACTGTGCTTTAGGTGGGAGGGCCACGCAGACCTAGTTCCTGCGGACTCCTGCGTGTGCTCCATTTTGTTCCAGCCTGTCTCTTGATGAATTAAGGTTGGTAGAATCATTTTTTTCTTTACATTTATTTTAGTGCCACACAGCTTTGGCTCACTCCCATTAGCGTTTCTCATTAATTCTTCATTCTCTAACAAATGGCTTAGTTTCAGTGACCAGGTGTTTATACTCTCCCTAATTAGGACTCCACTGATTCTCCTGCCAGACTTCAGTTAAATCAATTAAAAATATATTCTGTTTTTAAAGGAACAATTTGCCTAATAGCGCAGTTAGAGAATGGAAGAATTAATTTAGCTGACTGAGGTCCAGTTTTCCAGAACATGGATTAAGTCTAATCTCAGTGTAGAAACTCTTATGCAGTGGAGATCTTCACTGAAAAATGTGCAGTCCAGGACAGGGCTTAATCCATATCTTGGATACCAGTCCTTTGATGGGAAATCTGGGCCTATACCAGGTATGGTTTAAGAGGGTAGATCATCCCTCATAACATTATTCTAATTAACATTAATATTAGCTTGCAACTGGAGCAATGACCAGCATATGCAGGGACCTGGCTTCAGGTGGAAATGGCAGCTGGGCTTTTATCCCATTGGCTAAGAGTCATCAGATGGTACACTTCCTCTATACCCTTGTGGGCAATGAAAGCTAACATGAATTACTTCACTAAAATATCCAACCAATAAATGAGTTTTAGGTACAAAATATTATCCGTGCAAGGCACTCCCAATCAGAGAGCATTAAGCAAAATATGGAACGCCATGCAAATATGAGAGTATTTCTATGGAAACTAGTTTCTGGAAATGTTTTTACAGTTTCTGGTGTTTGATTTGTGGAAGGACCAACACTGTGTCATTCGCAGCATGATAGTGGCATGGCCAGGCTGACCGTTAGAGCACCTGTGTTATTTGCCGTACCTTTCAGCATTCCAGCGATGCTCGTACCCTGCGGGGGGACTATGCAAACACCCCTTCCGAAGCACATTATTCAAAACCTGGAATCATAACCTCGAAGCTAGAAATCCACATTACCAACCTGACCTTGTCAGAGGAATGCCAATACATGTGGAAAATTATTCAGTGATAGGAACTGTGCCGGTTATTTTCAGTATCTTATGTTCATTTCATGTTTTTTGGCTTCACTGACATAATTACAACCACATCAGCAGGTAGCAGCTCTAATGATAGGATGCTAGGCTAAAACGCACAGTACACACTGATGTGAAAATGGGGCTTGTTAATGCATACTATGCTATGAATAGATGGGATTTAGTAGATGTTTGTTTTTCAATAAACCAGCATTATTTGGGCTGTTTGATCTGGATTAGATAAAATTAGTTTCCTTTAGTTTTCTGTTTATTCACAAATAAATCTGTGAATCTGACAATGGGCTTTCTACCTTAGATGGAATTGCAAGTAAACAACTGGAGACATAATCTGTGTAAATGCTGTGTATTAGAGCTGCGTGGATGTTTGCACACAGTTTAATTTGACACTGGCGTTTGTACATGCGCTTGTCAACTCCGCATGAGTGCGCAGGCCAGATTGTCACAGCATCCTCTCCATCTGACAGGACAGCCTGCGCCCCCCCCCCTACCCCCACCCCCACCCACGACCCCCCATCCCGCTCCTCCCTCCCTCCCTCCCTGAGCTCAGCTCCACCGTGCCAGACTCTGACGGCGGATCAAGGCCGGGAGATTATTCAGGTTGTCGCAGGCGACAGGTTGTTTCATAAAGCTGTCACGCAGTTCCTTTTTTTTTCCCCCCATAGTTTTGAGAGAGAGCCAGGAGTCTGCAGTCTGGCTCTCTATAGGGAGCTCTGGAACCTGCTCTGTCTGCATGGTATCTACCACCCAGACACACCCCCACCCCCAGACCCCAGACTCCAGCACAGAGAACATGTGTGCGTTACAGGCCCCTTCACATGGATCTTTTAAAAATATCCAAACTTACCCTAACCCTACTGTGGTCTCGGTTTGTGGTCCACTGGCATGTAAGGCACACAGCAACATGGGCGAGTCTGTCTGTCAGCCTGGTGAGCAATCTGGATATCGTGCACCGCATCACACTATTCTAACCCCACACCACACCTTTGATGAGCAAACATCACAGAATATAATTTACAAAAAAACCACCACAGGATATTACATCACAGTAATGGAACAAGGAAGAACTGCACATTGTAAAAAATCACTGGTGATAATAACTTCAAAGACGATCTGGGAATGCAACCAGACACAGGTATGGTTCCTCTGCCACCTGCCCTCACCCTGCAGGGTCACATGATCTGCTATTTCTGTTTGTGCCTTAAAATCAGGAAGTAAGCCAGATCCTAGAAACCATGGGAGGTGAGCTAAGTGTCTCATCATAAGACCTGAGTTACATTGAAAAGCAACGTGGCTCTCTGGAAAACCCTTGTTCTGAATTATTATGAACTGCAGAAGCAACATTTGGTTAAAAATGAAAAAGACTCTTTCCTCCTCTTCATATGTGTACAGGTGTGTATAGTGACCATTAAATGAAATTTATGAATCTATAGTATTTCAGTGTGGGGCTTTGGATTTGAAATACCAGCCGCATAGAGAGACTTAGAGATGAGATTTGATTTCTTATTCAATCATTGAGATAAAGAGGTTGAGCAGCCATTTTAACCATTTATGGCCTGGATTTTGTTGGATCTGATGAGAAATTGAGGCTGCGCTGTCCAGATGTCCAGACGTCCAGACGATGGCTTTCCTTTGGTATTCTGACTCCGAGCTATTTCCGTGATTCCACTGCTCACATACAGACAGAATGAAAAATCCATCAGGGTCTAAGTTTGAGCAGTTCAAGGCAAGCGAGCGTTTGGCGCTGAGCAGCTTTTCATTGGAGCTATGGGGCGCATTACTCTTTCCTGAGCAGTGAATCATGCCGTAAATGCATTGTGCAGCAGTGTAGTATAACGGTTAAAGGCCTGGGCCGGTAACTCCATGAGACCGCAGGTCAGACTCCCAGTTTGGGCGCTGCTGCTGGATCCTTGAGGAACACACTTCACCTGGATTGCCTCAGTAAATATGCAGCTGAATAAACAGGTATTATGTGAAAAGGTAAGATGATCTGGATAAAGGGTGCCTTAATGCCTGCCTAGAAATGCGTTGCTGAGACGGCTGAAGCCACCATGAGGTTGCAACGGGTCACGATGTTTCAGAAATGCATTTACACATTGATTTCAGGTACGTCCATTGTCTTTGCATGCACCTGCAGTCTCCAGTCAAGAGCAGTTCCACCTTGGAGAAAAACTTGAAATTGTGTCACAGTAGTGTTCCTGTTAATGCGCTTGCTAGTAGCTGACAGGTCAAGGGATTCTGTAATTAAGCTGCGCTGGAAAGATTAGATGGGATTCCCAACAGTTTGTTTCTGCTTGTTTTTCGCAAAGATTGAGCAATTAGTCATAAGCGTGAGCTAATTCTGCTTTAAGAAGCGAGTGGAAAAAGAATGAAAATCAACATCAAGCTTATCTAATCCTCTGCTAATTGAACCAGTGGATGAGTGATAGAGGCAATTAGAGGCTCAACATAATTGAATAAGCTAATTAAAGCAGCAATTTTGATGATCGAAGGCCATGCCCTACTGCCTACACCACTGGTTTTCATCCTCGTCATCATGGGTTGCAAGAAATATAGATTGTCATTTTGAAATCATCAACAAATTGAACGTTGAACAATGTCAATGTTACTCGCGCCACACCGTCGCCAATCATCTTACCTATACTGTTGGAGGGACATGAAGTCAACACATAATTCTTGCAATTTCAGCTGCCCGGCCGTTGCTAGAGAGGATTGAAAGGACGTCAGGAAATCATTTTTCCTGGTGAGGCTGTTGCTGCCAATTCCTGCCTCTCCAGTGTGGACCTATTGGCCATAGCCAATAACGGCACGGCTGGGGCTTGATCAGCCAATCACAGGACTCGCAGCTGCACCACGAAAAAATGCCTCCACTCTATGAGCCACCCGGAGGCCCTGGGGGTGTGCTTTTCAGCAAGCGCACAGTGAATGAGTTTTATGTCCGTCTTCCCTCCGACTCCAGGGGCTCGCCTCAGCAGGAAAGCAATCTGCCAGCTAATATCTGCACGATGCCCCCTCTGCCTTTCAAGGAAACATGAAAGTGAACAGGAAATTGAATTTGTCATGCGCACAAGACCAAATTATAAACTATTTTAAAACAAAGAGCAGACAAGTATGGACACCAACATTCCATGAAAAATATACACAGTGCACAAACCCACATGCACATTCACCCACACACACGTGCATGTGCGTGAGCAAGTTTAGACACATGATGTAAACACAAATATAAAGTCCTTTCTCCTTAACCTGAAGTCCGGTTATAACATACAAAAGTGATCTGATATATCTTTCAATTATTTCTTGACATTTATCCTGAAATACATGTACTAATTGCTAGTCGTGCCTCTAATCGAATTCAATATATGCAGTGCAAATAACATTTTACATCTGAGCTGCTGGACATTGTTGCAGTTCATAAAACATACAGCCAATTGCAATAAGATTTTAAAGTCTCCACCAGCAGAACTTCTCATCAAGTCCATTCACTAAAACATTGAATTCCTGAAGGGACAAATAGCATCCTCTATTGAGTAGTTTTAAATTTACATTGCAAGACTGTGCCCTTTGTCAGATTGGCTGTCTGTGGGTTACACTTCAGAGTGGTAAAGGAAGGCAGAATCACTGGGATTTCAGGAAAAGGTGTGTGTGAAGATAACATCACGTGGTGCCTCTACACAGAAATCACAGTTTACTCCAACCAGCTCATGTCTATATGGTCTATGTTCTTGGAATGAGCTGCCAGCCATCTTCAGATACGGCTTCCTCTTCCCATTGGCTGATTTCACATGCTGATTTGAGTTGACGTGAGATAATGGTCATTTCTTTCCTGAATGATACCCTTGCTTCTGGCTATAATTATTCCTGGTACATGTTATGATGATACCATCTTTGTTTCCTGTTGCTGTGATGTAATACCCATGTTTTGTGCTTGTTAAAGGTGGCTTGTGCATTGTAGTAACCATGGTTGATGCTTGTTAACTGTCTCTTGTCAGTTGTAATAACCATGTTTGATGTTTTTTGTGTTCTGTGTTATAATACCTATGCTCAATGTGTGCTAGTGTTAATGTATCTTGTAATACCATGTCTGATTCTTGTTAGTTGTGTTTTGCATGTTCTAATACCGATGTCAGATGCTTTTTGTTTGTGTACTGATAGTTTTTGTGTTGTACATGCTTTCAGCCACACTGTTGTACACCAAAAGGTCTGCTTGCAACACAGATTCTTTAATTTAATGGTACATTGCTGGCAAAATAGTTGTTAAATGACAAAAAAACCTGCAAAACACATGCATGAAACAGCCCACAAATTCTGTGTACTGAGATCAAGTCCCAGTGGTTGACTGCAGCCTATCACGTTTCAATTGTTAATAACCTCAACTATCCATAAAAACAAACCACAATGGAGATACCATTACATGGCACAGAGAGAACAAAATGATTGCAAAATATGTTTGTGTTCTGATCAAATAATTATTCAGGGAAAATCTCAAATAAACATATCTAACATAGGACTATGGGTTGCCACCTCTGTCAAAAATCCAGAGATCTAGTATGTTGTTGAGGGGGCTCTCAGCTCTGACCATAACTGACCAATAACCGGAACATTCTCTGAACTTTCCCAGACATAACTCTGGAAAAGGGAAGGGAGGCAATCCCAATTCAACCCCATTTACAAAGTACACCCCCCCCCCCCGCACCCCCATCCCCACCCCGGACAAAGACACATGGTGGTGCAGCTCCACACAATGGTTCTTAATTACAAGGTTCCCATTATGTTTAATCAATAAATCCTATGCATTTTAAAGTGCTCCCCTTCATGCACAATCCAATAGAACTCCTGGCTCTATAATAATGAGAGATACAACTGGCAACCAGCTCCGCCTCTCGCCTCTGTCATCTTGCTCAGGAAGCACAAAGTGGGCTACTCTAATGGAAGGCCACTAATTTTAATGGCCGGATGAGCGGTAGCTGCTTTGAGCGTTGTGAATGTATTCTTGAATTGATTATTCTAAGCACATGGGTAAGGGTGACTCTCATTGCTTCCCTCTTCACGTAAGTAGTCTACTTATTACTATTTCAACTGCTAATGATGCTGTAATGAATATTCAATACATAAAATGTGTTTGTGTTCTGATAGTACAAGATTTGTTTGTCAGCTTCTGTAGTGGGCTCTATGCAAATGCAGTCAGTTATATACTTTTACAAAATGTGTGCAAAACATGTTATTGTCCAATTACTTCATCAAAGAAAACCATTGACTTGCTTTGCATATTGTTTGTATTAGGCAAAAACATGTCTAATTAGATGAAATTATCAGGAACAGAAAAAAAAATTGGGACATACAGTACCTGTTTACCAGCCCAATATGATTGGTAGTATCTTTTATACCTTGGCCAGGACCCAATCTAACGCTCTTAGTCTCTTTAGGAGCATATGTAATTCCACCAAAACAGATTTTTCATTACAAAGTAAGTTCATTTAAGTATTTTATATTTTTTAAGTGAACAAAGTCTTTTAGAGTATGTTCTTTTCACTGTCAAATAACATAAGCCTTAAAAGACCAAATTCTGTTTCAGGCTTGGATCAAATACTTAAAATCACAATAGCAAAACAAATCCCTGGCTAATGTCAGTGATAATTAATTCAAATTTAGTTGCTGCAGTACAGACCTCTTAGTTGTCTCTTAAGGTTTAAGGACGTTTAACCATCACAAATTGTACTTCTGAGGCTGTCACTGACATAGCCTAATTGAGTTCTGAAGGTTACAGCCAATAGATTCATCATACAAAAAAAAAAAAACATGAGTAAGACCAAACATAAATAAGTATGAAAATTAACTGCCTTAAAATCAAACCAAATATAACTAAAACATTCTCAATAGTACAGCCTCTTTCTTGTTATTTCATCATTTGAATGAATGATTTAAAAAAATGAATTCTTCATAAATACATGATAAATAAATCTTAAAGTAATTTAAAAAATCTGACATGGTGATATAGGGCTCCATTCAGACCAGCAGCAGGACAGTTAGCAAAAGTTCAGCACATTTTTCACAACTTCAAACATTCTTATTTGGAGTGTCTAAAAATCAGTCAGGCAGATAAAATTCCTCATGTAGGGATTGCTTTAGAAATGAAGGGTTCCTCATCGTTCTTCATGTTACATTCATAGTTACCATATTGGGGGAACTCACAAAATCTGCCGCAAAACTTTTAACTTGTATGACCAAATATATTCCACGTTCGATCAGCCAATAAGACTGAACCTGGTGATCCTTGTCAGAGCTTTTTTTTGTTTTTAAATAAGTATGTGTACTTCAGCATTAAAAAGCCACTTGCCTGCAAATTAAATTGAGAATGAGGAGAGCTTGCGTGGTTACTGACGTAGCTGGGGTGACTCATAGACTGTATCTCTCTAAGAACAGATAAACCCACACCAAAGTGGAGAGAGAAGTACAAAGCCTCCTGCGACTGAATGTGCAACAGACATGTTTTGTTTGAATAAGCCATAGAGAGCAGGGCTTGGCAGCTTCCTTTACTGATCAGTGAAGTGTTGAGCAGCGATGGAGAGTAGCGGCTCATGCTGATCTGTAGGCCTAGCGCTAGCAGCTCCTGCCTTAGAGAGTTCCTGCAGCTGGCAGACAGGTATCGGGTATTTCACAGAGCGGGATTAGGGAGTTAGCTGGCTAACTTTTGTAAAAAACAAATCCAACACAGTAAAAATGATGTATGCAATACTTTTAAGGCAAGTTTTTGCATGGATCTTTTTGGGGCTAGCGCTATCCTTGCCCTCTGCAGCCTGGAGACAGCAGGGGCTAATGTTACCCTTGCCCACTGAAGCAGTCACTTTTATTTTGGGAAGCAACCAAGTGAGGATAAATTATGTATAACACCGTTAATGCCGGCTAACTCATTTTCCATGCCTCTGATTGAAGGGCCTCCAGGAGGACTTCCCTGGCATTTTACCAGCTTCTGTTCTTATTCTGACACTGGTTCATGCTGCAAATCTGGATGTGACCATATTCCCAACCATAATGATATCAGTATTTGTGCAGCAGAAACATCCTGGGCTGATATGGAGTCAGCCCGGAGAGATAAAGTTGGGATGTTCTATAATAAAGTTTTCAGCAAAATAACTGAGTGAAGATGCATGATTAACAACCCGAACACAGCTGCTTTACCTGCAGATAAGATACCTGGTTTATCTGAAAGTCATTATTTGCATGATAACGGATCGATGAGCAAACTGAACCGCACTGATTAGCTGTCCAATTAGAGCTCCACATCAGCTCGTCATGTTCCAAGAGTTGATCAGCCTAGCCTTTTAGCATCATGGTAATGGGAAATACAACTGTAAAGTTTCTAAAGCACTGCTCCGTGCTCCGTTTTAGTTCTTTTCTGTCTTATTTTTTTTTTTAAATGCAAAACTTTTTAATGTAAAATATGTCTTTAAAAAATACAATAAAAGAAATGGCTGGGAGACTTTCAAACTGTCAGAACCTTACCCAGATAACTGACAACTTATTGCCCAGCAATATTATATAATGGACATAAAATTTGTTCCCAATAAAGCTGGAAAAGCTATAAGGTATATCAAAAGGTATGATTGTAAGCCGTGAAGCGTGAAGTCTAGAAGGATGAAATGTGAGGGGCTTAATCTTCTTTGGAAAAAGTTTCAGCAAGTTTCAGGAATAAGTCTAATGATTTTGTTTTGAACATGATTACACCCCTTTGTGTGAGCGGCGATAATGGTCTTTGAAGTTACCATTTTTTTTTGTCTACGTAAAGTCCTTTCTGATATATGTTATGATAATCAGTAATAAAATGCATTATTAGCACTGATCTAGTGAAACATGACGACAAGTGAGTGCTGATGGAGATGTGGTCCTGCGGCATTGTTCCAAGTAATTAGCTCCTTATTACAATACGAGTTCATTACCACATTGTTCATTCCTCCTGCTGCCGGAGGCTCAAATCACATGGAAATGCATCAAAATCAGAGCAGTGCAACAAAGTGACCGAGCAATAAATATAAAGAAAAGACCTTGGGAGACCAGATAGCTCAGTGTCGATCCCTGAGACCTGGGATTCTGGCTCCAGGTCCCAGCTCCGGCCCTTCGATCTATACGCCCTCTTCTCTGTAACCGTCTCAGCCTTCCTACTATCTGAGTACAGAAAAAACACATAAAGGGGGTGGCTCGGCCACTCTCCCTTTTTAAAAAAAAATAATGAAAGACCTCCCTTTTTTTAGATCAATGTAAAATATTTTAAGCTTGGTGAGATATGTTAATTTTCATTTATATGAATATTTATTACTGCTACTATCACTTTGTACCTAATGGTGTAGTGAGAACTCTGAAACAAAATGGCTGCCGTGTGTCAGCCTGGTGAAGCTTCATGATGGCAGCAGTATGTAAATGTAACTTGTTTACAAGACTAATCAATTCAATTAAATTCAACTGAGTTTTATTTGTGCAGTGTTTTTTTATGTAGGCCTACAGTGGTGTATAAATGCAAGGAATTATCATTAGATTTAGTTCACATTAGATTTAGTGAATCACACACCTTGGGTAGGAAAAGGTTTTGCTCATCCTGACATGATGTCAATGGAGTTAGCGATGGGAAACAGGAGTAACAGAAGCATGTGATTTATTCCGCTTGAACACCCTTCATTTAGGGTGTTTAGGCAAAGCCACTGTTACATGATAATGATTTGAAAAAAAGTGTCAGCAATACTTTTCTCTTCTAAGGATGTTCTTCCTGATGATAAGTGCTAGCTGTCAGATAAATGCAATGCCACAATGCTGTCTGTGTGTGTGTTTGCCACCTTCCATTGTATGAGTATATGTGTGTATGTGTATGAGTGCATGTTCTCAGAGCCACAGGGTTGATTATTTCATTCAACATCAATTTGTGCCTGCCAGATTCTCAGAGCTCCTCACTAATGTATCTGCTCCCACATGTAGATTCGTCTGGGAAAAATACGCTGGTGATTTCACAGCACATCAACACCAGCACAACACGTTTAAATATATATCAAGTACTTGTTATTTTCCCCTTAGTCTCATATACAGAACAAGTAATATAATGATATCAAAAATGTCAGCAAATTAGTATTTCAACCAGGCATACATCCATGGAAATGTGTGATTTAATTAGGTGGGGTAATGAGACGAGGATATGAGCAGCAAGTTTTGCCCTTTAGGGAGATCTGCCGGGCATGCTCACAGAAGAGTGAGCTCTCTGTCAGTCCAGTGGTGACTGGGAGAACACCAAGTGCATTCGCTTCAGGGGTTGAAATGAACTTTTTGGAATTAATTTTGAAATTAATTTTTGAAATGAACACGAAGGGGTCAGAGTTAATATAAATGGAAAAAATAACATCAACCAGTACATGTATTCCTGTAGGTCTCAATAAACCTGGAACCAATATGAGGTACAAGTTTCAAATAGGGGTATTCTGACGATTCAGAATACACAGGTATTATCAATGACATTGGTTTGTGTGACCAATATATGGCTAGTTTTGGAAAGATACATTTTTACTTTTATTAAAGTGACACTCTTTTTTACAAAGCTTTTTCCAGTTTGTACTAGTTAGTTTAATTTTACAATCACAAATAATGGCTATGACATCACGGTGATCACAGTGATGTCATCCCTCAGCTCTTTGCCTGAAACAGGAAATGGAAAAGCACTGGATTCAGGTTGCCTTTAGCTTACGTTCACAATCATAGATCCAGAGCCACTGACACAAATGGCAAGATTTACATTCAATACATCCATACAGCTGGATGCTTGACTGAACCGCAGCTCAGATTACATACCCCAGCCAAGGTTGCAATAGTAGCGCGCTAACCTGGGAACTGAATATGCAGTTTCTGATTTACAGGCCTGTATCCCTAACCATTACAGCACACAATTGCCTTTAGCTGCAGAACAGCATCCATTTATTACTTACATGAAAGGCTTACACGAATGCCGTACTCTTTTTACGTTTTTATTTTTCACTGCCTTTCACCAGCTGTATGCAGGCAGGTAGAGAGTTATGAAATGATGAGATGGACGTCCAAAGTGAAGAGCGGTGCATTTGAAATGCGACCCTTTAGCCTATACAGGTGCATCGATGCAGTGAAGATACAATGTTGTAACTATGCCACCAACAGCTGTCTTACTACCAACAGTTGGTTGTAGAACTCACAGAAGGAAGTCCCGACCAGCCATTGTAACCCTGAATGCAGCACAGACACCCCTTCCCCCGATCCTGATAATGGCAGCGTTCCCGTCTTGAAAAGGTGCCGAAGGGTATGAGACAGGATGAGGTTGTGCTCGGGAAACAGTGGGCCTTGTTGAGTGGAAGCATGCCCTGGTTGGACAGGACAAGGTGAGGACACACCAGTGGGCCTTGTTCAGCCTTACTGCAGTATGCTCTCTCAGAGCATACAACATGTTCTGTCTTAGCCTACTGTTCTGTCTCATCCACTGTAAACTGCTTCGCAAGGAACATTGCTGTTGTCTCATGGAGTAAAAAAGGTATGTAATTTTGTAATAGATCAGTTAAATGTGGCTTGATATATAAAAGATTAGTTCTACAAGAAGAACTTGAAGAAGGTTCTAGACTATAAATATTCACAAACACTTAACAGAAATTGGCCCTGAATCTCCCAGGGTTAATTTTTTGTGTTACTTTGTTAAAAGATGTTGAATGATGAAAACCTCATATATTAGTTAACAAGGCTGAGAGCCTTAAACTGAAATCACAGGGCTTGAACATTTTCTTCCTGGAGTAGAGACGTTTTGTACAGAATACACCAAGGCAAAGTGGTCTTTGAGAGCATTCATTGAAAATGTAGCTATTTCACAGATCAGCTGATAAAGACAATAATAATAATAATATTAATTATATAATAATAATAATAATAATAATAATGAGGTTGGCTGATTAAGGACTGTGTTTGTTCAGCTTTGTTCCCAAACTTTGATTCTCAAGTAAATACAAAAATGAATTGTGTTCTGCACACAACCGATCAGACAAGTTCAGCCATCATTATAATGAACTTGTCACATTATGGGGGGGAAAACATTGCAATAATTTGTAAGTCAGAATTAGGGGCACATAGTGATTGAAAGCAGGTCTGAGTGTGTTTGGCTTGCAGTCTTGGGTCAACACAGTTAGTCGAAGGGTCGTTTGCCCAACCTCGGATAGCTGAATACACAGGATAGAAGGAGATGAGGAGGAAGAGGAAGTATTCAGAAACTGCAATGCACACGGGAAGCCATTTATTCCATAATATCATCAGCTTTGTTAAAAAGAAACCCGGGGCCCAAGTTTAATCACTCCAGCACCACAAAAAGCTACTGGTGCCAACTAATGGCTCTTTGTGAAGCTATTGTCATGTAACATTGTGTTACACCAATAATGTATATCTTTACTAATCCTAAAAAAACAATAAAACATTTTGCCTGTTATTTTTTTATGGAAAAAAACAGCACAGCCCAGGGCAGTAACAAATTAATGTATTAATATTTCATAATGTCTCATGTTATTATGTCATATTTTATTAAAGAAAACACGGGTCATCAAAACAAAGCAAGACTACAAAGATTATAAAAATTATGTTTTGACATGGGTTCTGTTCTCTAAAGAAATACAAAATTCCTGGATGATGAATTGCTGAAATTGAAATATTTTTTTGCATGGCTCACAGCCTTCTGTTTCTGTTTCTGGTTACAAAGTGTCCAGACATGCAACCTGACAGACAAATAAAAACTAGATAAAAATGCACTTTTTAGTGGATGAATTGTAATAATTGAATTTTAGTGTTTGGTTTGGCAGACTTGTCAGATGCCGATATTGAATTTTTGACAGGACCTGCCACAGTCCTAATATGGACTAATGTTGAAATAAAACAGAACAACCTCAGCAATGTATTATTTATCTCCACATATTCCCCCTCCTCCTGTTTCAAGCTGCTCAGAAATGCTCAGACAATGACTTCTTCTGTGGTCAGGGACACACTAATTTGTAAAACATTTATGCCCCCATCCTTGAGGCGCTGAATCATTCACATCTCTGAATGCAGTGATGTCACAAACAGGGTTAAGCATTTGCGCCCTCACATTAACTCATTGATGCAAAACTGACTGGCACCATGCGGTATCTGTAAGAGTTTCAGCAGCTATAAGTCACCTTGACGATGCTCTGAAGAAGTCCTGCTTTGGCTAAGGGTCTCTATCTGGTTGCTTTTGATGCCCCAAATTAAATCAAAATCATTCTTTTTGATCTCAGGGTAGACCTTAGTCCTGTAGTCTTGTGTCAAAATATACGCTTGTGTGTTTATTTCTTGGGGTGGGAACTTCTAACAATATCATAAATAAATTATAACATATCATTTGCAACTTCAGTAAATTGTAATTTCTTATAAATCAATTATAAAGTGTGTATTAATCATTAATAATACAATTATTTAGGCATTACCTCTACACTACATTTTTTTCCATGTAGTCGTTAACATTAGTATGCGTTGTTGTCTGTGGCTTGAGACAGGCTGATCTTGGAAACCACTGTTTTTCCTGCTGCCCCGCTGATACCTGAGCCAGGTCAAACACACCTGGGAGGCCAATCTGGCCAGGTTATAACACACCTGGGAGGCCCATCTGGCCAGGTCATAACACACCTGGGAGGCCAATCTGGCCAGGTCATAACACACCGGGGAGGCCTATCTGGCCAGGTCTTAACACACCTGGGAGGCCCATCTGGCCAGGTCATAACACACCTGGGAGGCCCATCTGGCCAGGTCTGAACACACCTGGGAGGCCCATCTGGCCAGGTCATAACACACCTGGGAGGCCCATCTGGCCAGGTCTTAACACACCTGGGAGGCCGATCTGGCCATGTCTTAACACACCTGGGAGGCCCATCTGGCCAGGTCATAACACACCTGGGAGGCCGATCTGGCCAGGTCATAACACACCTGGGAGGCCAATCTGGCCAGGTCTTAACACACCTGGGAGGCCGATCTGGCCAGGTCTTAACACACTTGGGAGGCCCATCTGGCCAGGTCATAACACACCTGGGAGGCCGATCTGGCCATGTCTTAACACACCTGGGAGGCCAATCTGGCCAGGTTATAACACACCTGGGAGGCCAATCTGGCCAGGTTATAACACACCTGGGAGGCCAATCTGTGGGCTGGACACGTTGCCCCCCCAAGCCACTACAGTTCCATTTAATAATATTAACAAACACATATGCAAATCATGTATCATGATTAGTAAATATATTGCTGGTTATTAAAAAAAAAACGGCATAACGATGTATTAGAAGTTTTTCATGCCTACCACTAAAGCATTGCCAAATAAATCAGCATTTCTTGTAAAACACCTTGCGCCTTACATCATTATGTTCTCCTGCTGGTTCCATACCTATTCTGTCATAGGAAGGCTTGCTAGAAGCATCTTGCAAGGAAAAGAAAGGTTAATTCACTGTGATGGATGAAAGCCTTGGTCAGAGAAGACAGCGTTAGGTCAGACACAATCCAAATGATAGAGCAGATACACAAAGCCTAATTAGGTTTTCTAGCTGAGAAATCCATCAGCATGGCTCGTGACGCATGGTGGAACTTCAATCAAAGCTGCGCCTGGTGACAGCTGAGAGCTGATTGGTGGCGGCAGCTGCACAAAGGAAGATACCGGGAGTTTCTCAGGAGTGGTATGAAAGATGGCCGGATGCACAGCCAGGCCTGCAGTATGTCTTTGTGATGCAGCCTGGTCTCGGTTGAGAGGATTTGACCGCCGAGAAACCCAATTTCACAGGGAGAACGCAGCTCTGTGGCTGCTAAAAAAAAAAGACCTCCTGCAGCTTCTCTCCTCTTTTCAAACATTTGCCTTTCCTTTTATCGAGAAGGGCTTTTAGCTTAATCTAAGTTAAATGTTTAAATTAGGAGCAGTGTATTTTTACATGAAAAGTGATACTGTGGATCAACAGTGTTATCCACACTGTAAAATCCCTACACAGTATAAATCATGTTGCCTTTAAAAACAAAACCATATCAGCACCCAGATATTGTTTTTAGATAGCCGTGGGAGAATGTTTTCAGCACGTTCCTCTCACTAGGACTTGGATTAAACTGACCGAACATTGAATTATAATTCAGCACAAGTTCTATTGATCTTAATGACAGCAATTTGGAGTGTTAAATATGGCGCCTTCTCAACTCACTGAGTAGTGTTTGTGAAAAAGTAAACAGTTGGTAAATAATCAAATACCCAATAACAACCATGTTGTAATGAAGAGACGGATCCCATGTTTGCATTTGAAGACAAATACTTTACTGACACAGCCAGCCATTGGAAGAGAAGCACTGAGAAAAATGTTCAATGAATACAATGTGTGGTCAACATTTATACAGTACAAGGGAAAGACATTAGCATGTGATGGCCAGGTAATCCCAGGAAGTGAGCCCCATACATGGTGATGGGGAACCCTGTATTCCCCAGACCGCAGATAACAGGTCGTTAGCAGGAGGCGCTATTTGGCTCTGGATGCAATGCCATCCCTTCATTATTATAATACACATAATCAAATACTGTGCTACTGTCCAGAACTGCCTCCCAACAGTGCTAATATGAGATTTGAACTGTTTATCAAATCTCAGGACAAATGTTTCAATCCAACTCCAAATCAAATCCTGACCTATGTGTGTGAGTGATGTGTGTGTGTGACTTGGCTATACTATATTCATGACTGAATATACCTACTTAATATGTACATTATGTGAAGTCGGTTCGGGTTAGAGGCTCAAGTCTGATCCCTCATCGGTAGTCAGCCAGCTGAGTCAGGTAGACTCTGGATGTGCTGGAATGATACAAACTGACTGCCATGTCATTCTTTACAGTTTATTTAAAAGACAGTTCAAGTGCACGCAGCCTATCGCTGCCCCCGCTGAGCTGTAATGCTGTTCTCCGTTCGATGTTTTCTTGCCACCGCCATCCCAGCTTCCACCTGCTTGGTTCTGTCTTTCAGTCTGTCACCAGGGGGGGTATCTGGCAGATGTCGGCTCCCTGTCTGCCATTTAATTTGGTAATCGCTCAGCAGGGAGCACCCAGAAAACACAGCGTATTCTGCCAAAAACCAGCGTAATGACACTAACATGTCAATTATTACCTAAACCAGATTCATGTCTTTTCTTGACAGAAATACAGTCATTGACATGGGAATGAAACTGAGTGGTGTTTGCTGGTAATTTCCAAATGGAACTCGGCCACTCTGTAATGGGCAGCAAATCACATATCAGAACTATCCAGGTTTGTGATTGGCTGATTTCTACTGTTCTGCTTTGTCTCAACAAAAGCCCAGGATTCTGGATGTTTTATCTCAGTTATCACTGCCTCACCAGGGACATGTTTAATGACTTTAAACAACTCATCTATGGAGGGCCAGACTCCTCATTGCCCATTTCAGAAATCCATTTCAAGCCACAGTGGGCTGAATGGAGTTGCAACACGTGTATTTTGTGTCTTTATCACATCTGAATTGTACCCAATTGATTTTATAGGAGTATATCTTCACCATATTGCAAAGAATTAACTCCCATTGGGTCTCTGATGGACAGTAAAATGCTAATACCTCTATCTAGTTTCTAATGGCATCTTATATTAAAAAGAGGGAAAGGACCAGGTGCATAAGCCAGAGATTTTTATAATGATTCATTAATTGTCAGATCAGCTCTAAGGTTCCCAAATGGCTGAGAAGGTGAAGGGTTTCACTACAGGAATAGGGTGGACCATGAAGCAGAGACATTGCAGAATCAAACCTGAGGTGTAAGGGAGTCCTGTCAGCCATGATCAATTTGTCACAGCTGGAAAAAGAGACTTAGGCGCAGACGTATGTAAAATAAACAAAAGTTTATTAAATACAGCACACAGTCTAAGAATCAGAAATCAAGTCTAGGCAGGGGTCAAAACCAGGCAGGCATGGCGAAAGAACAAAGGATAATCCAAGCTCAACAACAAGAAGACAGGCAAAAGGTCAGGGATCCAGAAACACAGCAATCAGGCAAAAACAAGGGGTGGGAACACAGGCAGAGTAAAATACAGGAAGCCAATGACAGGAGTATAGACTGCTGGCAGCAAAACAGAAAAATGACAAAAACTGGCAAAGGAGACAGAAACACAAGGACTTTAAATACAAAACTAACGAGGACTGAACAGGAAACAGGTGTGTGAACTGGCAGGTGAAACAGGGCAGGTAATCAGACACTAAGCAATCAAACAATCAATCAATCAATCAATCAGTAAAGAAGAGGGGAACACATGAGGGAAACGTGACACAAGTACATAGCAAAGGGGTGGGGAAAACATGGAAGTGAAAACAAATGCAAAAAACAGACTAAGACACTGATTTCCGGGCACATCTACCAAAAATGCAGTTTTTCAAGTGTGCATTTTTTGTCCTGGCATGATAAACACATATTTTCCCAAGTGAACATTATTTAAGATTTTGGATTACTTCCTCTAAAATAACCTAAATGAATGCTCTCGATTGCCTCCAAGCTGAATGAATATCCTGTTCATGGCAGGCGTACACAGCCAGTCCTGGATAGAATTCAAAAATTTTGGATTAAGTATAATCCTCATTCATATATCAAGTTACATTGCAAAGCAAAACGTACGTTATTTTATACTGACATAAGGATCAGTTTCAAGCCAGACAGAAAGTTGTTTTAGGGTACTTCGGAAAGAAAGGAAACAAAGTGGTATTTTAGCGAAGAGCATAAATTTACAAACAGAACAAAGGTAAGGAAGTTAGCTATATGGATCTGTCAGAGGATCCCTGCCAGCATGCTTGGTGACTCGGCTGTTTCCCTTCCCTGCAGTGGTCCCATCAGCCTCTGTTATCCCCCTGATCCCACACCCCATTAATTTCTAAGTGGGATGAAACGGTCTGAAACTACCACCTCTGCATTTTGCCTCTCACATCTACAGAAACCACATAAGGCGCTGTGTCACAGAGATCATATGGTCAGTACATACATGTACATATAATTTATATACACACTGGAGTAAAATTACATGAATTAAAATGAACAAGAACAAACCTGATCTATTTACAAAGTATATGTTGCAACAGTAATATATATATAATAATAACAAGTAATATAGATCATTTATACATTACTGTAAAAATCTATGAATGAGCTAATTGTTTAAGGCTCTACTCCCTAAACATATGAAAGTAACATGATTCTCAATTTATTCTGTATAAACCAGTAACAGACTTACATGCAATATTATGCTGTTTTACTATGATTATGTCATTACTGCATATTGCAATCATTATAGTAACGAAATGCATGAACAGCATAAACATATGGCTTCAGCTGCTTTGCACCTGTGGGTTGCAACTGGTTTACCCATAATGCAACAAGAACATTCAAAAAAAAAAAACAAAAAACAGTCCAGAATAAGAAACTTTAAAAAAAAAAAGCCCTTTCAGTCACAGCAATAGGCACATCTCATTATTGCAGTTTGGATTTTTGTTCAAGTCTCATTCGACACTAGAAACAGACTCCTGCAGAGAAGAAGCGTAACAGTTTTATTCAGCTGTATATAACAGTCAAGGTCAAATGTTATTTGAGTCCTGGCCTCAGTCTTACTCCACAGTCCCTGTTCATTCACCTTAGACAATAAGATTGTACAGGCACTGCAAGCACATAAAGATAAGCATAACATTGTAGACAGATATCTAAAAGACACTCTTATCCAAGCAAGTAAATATTTATATAATGGCCATTTACACAGCTGGATGTCTACTGAAGCTAATTTGAGTGAGGCATATTATTCAGAAGTAGTGCCCTATGTCTGAATTGAACATACAACCTTGTTTTACAAGTCCAGCACTCAGAATAATTAAACCAAACAGTCACTCTATTGTAAAGACAAGGACAAATGGATAGTGACACCCTGATCTTTGCTCTCACCCTGAAGTGACAGAAATTTCACACTGTATGTACCATTTTGGCTAAGGGCTCTCTGCCATAGAATCCTTTTCCGGGGAGGGTGGACAGTAAAAGAAGATAAAGAAAGCCGTTCAGGTGGGTGTATTTGTGGTTGCCTGCCAATCAAACGCTTGCTCGTTCACAATTGAGCTCAGCTTCATGCAGTGAACTCAGCATCGGCTCCATGCACGGCACAGCATGTGTTGGCCAAAGTTTGTCTAACTCGTATCTAACTTTTGAAAAAGTTTTGCGCCAGCGCTCTCTCTTCCCCTTACATCAAGACCGGTCTGTTATCCTGCTCTCTTTGAGTAAACAATTCCTTGAAGTATTTATGTTTCTGTGTTTCGATGGCAGCAAATTGTTCTGTGCTGGTAGGAAGAATAGCAGAGGAGGATTCTTTTGCTTTCTGAAATGGAAAGCTAAGAAGGAGTTGTGACTAAAATGTTACTGAGAGATAATAATTCATGGTTGCTTTTGAGAAAGGGCAAAAAAGGGCATTTTACCATCTCTTTCAGAGGTTTCACTCTGGAATAATAAATTGACATGCACCTTTACCGAGAACTCCTATTAACAGGCATTATTGCTGTGATTGAACGACTGCTCTCATTGTGCAGTAGCAGATGACAGCAGACGCTTGGCCGATCAATAACCCCTGTTTATATTTATAAACACACAAAACAACCAAATGAACTTTAGAATGACAATAACAGACTCCAGCTGATTTTTTTGCTTGTCCCCAGTGAAATATAAAATGTAACATGCTCGAAGAAAATGTAGTCCATTTTAACTGAATTGAATGTATCATAAAGAGACTGGGTTTGACTGAATCTGCTCTCTAGTCTGTTCCTGTTTTTCCCACACTGCATTGCTGAAGCTGCTAATGCATCACTGCACTGTGTGTTTGCACAGATCTACACACTTGGATGGATGAGGCATTCTCCCTCACGCCCACTCCGCACACGTTCTGAGAACAGGGGATTAAAATAGCAAGCTGGGGGGCAAGTGTCATTTTTTAGCTTTCCGTGCCGCTCCACAATGCCAGCGATATGCCTTGCAAGTGCTAACTGCATTACTGCATGATTTTGCATCCTCCGGAGCTTGAGAATCCCCCAGAATCCTTTATGCCACAAATAATTCATCACATATCCAATAGCACCGGGGATCCCTCTGGTTTTTGTTCCATCTTATGTTTATGGCACAGTTTGCTCAGTTATTATGGGTCTGGATAGTGAAACGATGAATACCTCCCGCACAAGGTCTCCTTGATTAATTGAGCCTGTTTCAACCAGTTTCGTGCTGACCAATCAGAAACATCTGGTAATGTAGTTGTTGTCTATGCCTGCAGTTAATCCACGTAGGAGCCGAGTTGATAAAAGGCAGAATACAAGAAAAAAAAAACAACAAATTTCAGTCACTTGAACTGTGCCTATTATGTTTGTATTTCAAGAGGATTGACTCCATTATGAACTCGATGTCTGCGAACAATTTCTTCTCCAACTGAAGTACTTTGTCCCACTTCTCCCTCTTTTCTCTTTTGTTGATACATCATACTCCATTTGATAGCTTTATAGAACAAATAGCAGAAGTGGGCCACTGAACACAATGGTTGTAACACATAACAAAAGGACATAGCAGCAACGGATCCTATTAATCAACCAGAGTGGGATGGGGAGAACCGTTTCAAAGCAGGGTATCCAATCCCCTTAAGAACAGATCAAAGAAGAATTCGAAAACCTGGCACTTAGCGAACCATTGGTTGCACCCTTGACGATAGCCTTCCTCCTCCCACTCATCTGCAATGAACAGAGATGCCGATACGGAAAAGTCAAGAAGGCAATGCACACAATACACACGGACCGATCTAATGCAAAGTTATAGAATGCCAGATACAAGATGACACTTGTGCTGTGTTGTAAAATGGCCGCATCTATTTCCCAAGAATCATCTCACAATTTGAGCAATGTAAAACTGGATTTCAGGTTCCTGTCAAAAATTTTGTCAGGATGTTGACAGGTCATAATGGATGTGTGTGGAGGTGGAGGTGGAGGTGGCAGCCGCGGGGGTGGGGGGAGGGGGAGAATGCTGAAATGCTTTTTCGGGCTAATGCCAGTGTTTGATGTGGGCTTTTATAACAGTAGAAAATATGTGATCAATATAAAAGCACAGGACAGAAACTGCATTCAAGTCAGTCAAAAGCAGAGGTGTCACACACTTCAGGAACTAGGAGAGGGAAAATGGCTTTGATGGAAAAAAAAATGAGGACAATATGTATGTTTGGCAGATACGTGGTGCCCTTCCGCAGGGTATACAGGTTGAACAACGCAGTAATTGTTTTCTGTGTATTTATAGATCCAGATGAAACCCTTATTGACCATGTAGTCTTTGATGAAAAAAAGGAAGTAGTAATTGCCTCAGGCGTCAGAGATGTCCTCCGCTCCCCCGTGCGCACGCAGTCGTACTGTGTGAATCCAATAACATCTCAGAAGGTCTGTCAGTGACATTAACAAATGAGTTGTCTGCAGGAACCCATGGTCCGGCTGAACACAGAGGTAATAGGCACGTCACAGAAGGGTATTAGTAAAGATGAAAGGTGTCTGTGAGGAGAGATGGAGGGATATGAGTGCATCTCTGTGAGAGGTCAATATGGGGGTGGTTAGGGGGAGCCAGGAATGGATGGGGGGGCGACGACTCTGAGAATTCAGGTTAATCTCATATCCCTGTGAACTGTCTGCCCATGCCCTGCTTCTCCTGCACAGAAATCAATAGCAATACGCCACCGAACATAAGAGCTTGGTCAAAGGCGAAAATCCAAAAACAAAAAAACTCATTCTCTCCTCAGCTTCTAGGTGACCCTGTTCCATCTACTTCCGCTGTCAGGTTATCTCAGTGTGAACACCTGCCCCTGAAGCTTCACCAACCACTTGGGTCCTTTGTCACACTACCTTTTTATTTTTACATCACTGTAGCTATGTTGGGTCAGGAGTATCGCTCTTAATCTATTTATAAATCGGCTCTGGCCTGGATTCTGTCAACATTTGTCCTTTGCTTTGACTTACAAATAAATGTGAGAGATGCAGTTTTTATTTGTCCAACAAACAGCAGTTTGAGGTGTTCATTTAATTTAATGGTAGCGCTTAACTAAATTGCGCCTGTGAAAAAACACTCACATTTAATTGCGGGAGTCAACATGAAGGACAAATGATAATTGGATACAGGCATTTTGCATTTGAAGAGCTTTTTTTGGGTGAAAATGGCAGAGCAGAGGCCACACACGCTTCTCCTGAGACTCACTGGACAAGGCTAAATGCAACGTAACTCATCAAAAATCAAGACGTGAGAGGGAAAATGTCTCCACATAATGTTTGGTTTGAACTTGTAAAGCATGAGCACACGCATCTTCTCCTCAGATTCCCTTTTTCTTGTGTAGAGAGAGACTTAATCTATCCGTCCCCTGCAGCCTGCATTCTGAAAATAGGATATGCATATATTTGATTTGATATTTCTGGTCCTTGAATTCAGTTTCTATCATTTATATCTGACTGTATCAGAGTACAGAAATAATTTAGTGTGAGAGGTGGGGAGGTGAGCTGAGTCACTAATGAAGGGCTGGAGACTGCATAAGTATGCGTTGCAGCTGGGGAAGAAATTTGAGATTTTTTGTTAAAAGCAAAAAGAATGCAAGTTCTGTCGAGCTGATTTAGGCAAATACCCGTTCTGTTTTGGAAAATGAGGGACTTTAGTCTTCATCAGGCCATGCCTTGCGGCAGCTCTTTCTGGTTCTTATTCCACCCCGGCTGCTGTGCCTGACATAGCAACGCCCCACCTCAACAAGCTTCTCACCTACCCCCGATCAACTTTCTGTTATTACCTCAGTACTGCATCCTAACCATATGAAACAGATTACGGATATAACAGACTCAGCAGAGGCAAACAGTGTTGAATTGAATCAGCGATTCCACTGCACTTTTGCTGCTGTTCTCACCGAAATCGAGCCCTTAGCCTCTTTAAAGGCATATATTACTCAATACAAACATTCCCAGATTAACCCCCTGCCAAATGCCAATGAAGTCTGTTTAATGCCCCATATTTTCTCTACACTCTTTGGCTCCAAAGTGTTAGAAATGGGTTTGCCTGCCAGTGAAAATGGCTTACACATTTTACACATTGCACATTTAGCATATCCCTGCGTCCAGAATGAGTCACATAGCTTACATTGTCACACACTGTCCACTTACACAGCTGGATTGTTAAAATAGCAGTTCAGGTAGAGTACCTTGCTCAAGGGTACAACAGCAGTGTCTTACCTGGGCATCCATCCTGCAGCTCTTAGTACTACACTGATATAGACTGCATCAATTCATTATTCACATTTACATCAGGGCTAAATAAGCAGCTAATCTGTCAATCTTTGGAGATTGGAGACTTTTTTATTGCACCAAGAATAATATCACTCAAACATTATAGCTGTTTTAAAGGACAGCTAGACATCACTGACTGTTTATGAATCTACCAGGCAAACATATGTTCATAAATGCTATGAACTGAAGTCTATGCATTGGGTAAAAGGGAATTTTCAACAAAGACATATTGAGCTTAAAAACATAACCTTTATTAGGCTTCTTCATAAATGACATGGAAAACTGAATTAACTCAAATTGCAATAACCTCTCCCAGCTTTAGCATTTTGACCCCAGTTTTGTAGATGCCAGTGAAGAATTGATTATACTCTATTTATATACCAGGGGCAGAAGTTCATGGTGTTGCTGTATAGTCTTTAATTCTGAATTTAATGCATTATGATGCCGTTTAGCAAAAGCCAGTAAATCTCATGGATGGATTTGCAGGGCTTCTGCAATCCACATGAAATGCTACACTAACTTTGACCCCAGAGTGTGATGGGATAGAGATTTTCTTAAATGCCCTTAAAGTTATGCAAGGACCTCTCCTTCACACTGACCTAGACGCGGCTTGAATAAGGCAATACAGATGCCAAAGGGTTTTAAGACATTTATAACCACTTCTGTGTTTAAAAAAAGAACAAAAAATAAGACATTTTTGCCTTTACATTGCATTTGAACAGACCTGAATACTGCACAGTGCCAAACAGTTTTATTGACACACCCCCTGTGCCACCCAAGCTACGCTGACACAAATGCTATTACTGCCGATTATGAAAATATCTGCTCTCGCCATAACCAAGTCCTTAGTCTCTTCAAAGGCATATGCTATTCAGTACAAACAGATTAGACCCCCACAAAGCCTCAATAAAGTCCATTTAATGCCCCATATCTCTCTACACTGGAGGAAAATCAGCATTTGCTAATGGCTCCACAGTGCTAAAAATGGGTTTGCTGTTGGTGAAGATATTACCCATTTGCTGATTCAGGGGTAGCTGCCCCCACCCTCCAGTCCAATGGTATTGCTCCAACAAGGTTATAGGTCCTGGGTTTGTTCTCCTCTTTATCCCATTCTCTCTCTCTCTCTGTCTCTCTCTCTCTCTCTTTCACACACACACACACACACACACACAGACACACACACACACACACACACAGACACACACACACACACACACACACACACACACACACACACACACACACAGACACACACACACACACACACACACACACACACACACACACACACACACACACACACACACACACAACCCTAAATCTGTGTGTGTAAATCAGTAAATGTGAGTAAGTTTTGTTTCCATGTCAGCGTGATGTAAAAAAAAGCAGTGATACAAAAGAAGTAAAACTGAATCCCGCCAGTCCTAGTTCAGGTTTTAATCATCATGCAGAATGCCACCAGCCTCTTCTACTCAGATCATTTGGCACATTACTAATCCCAAGTGTAAATAACAATTTTATTGACCAATAAATTGGTCCGACAACATAGGCAGTGAGTGCCTGGGGGTTCATTGACAGAGTGGAAAGAAGTGAACATGGGCTGTCGAGTGAATCACGTGAAGTCACATGACTACAGGCCCCCGCGTCTTGACGTTGGCTAGAGAAGGCTGCTTACAGGAAGTCAACAACTTTGGCTCCACACTGGTAGGGAAAAAGGGGCGAAAAAAACCCAACCACAAAAGAAGAATCAATATTTAAGGACTAAAAAAATAACAACAGAAGGCTTTTGAGCTGGCCTGCATTGAATACCTGGCTGGCTGTGTAGTTTTTGAGAACAGATTTACAACCAAAGAACAGTGGCACCATGTATCAATTACTAAATGCACCCGCTTAGTATACTAAAGTCACTCCTGTGCGTCACGGTCAGCTGCAAAGCATCAATTAATCAAACCGACGCCGGAGAAGGAAAATGTGATCAATACACCAAACTGAAGGATGTTATTTCTGTAAGTAAATACAGGCACATGTTGAGTGATCTGTTTCCTTTGATGCGCTGTATATTTAGAGTGTGACTCACTTCCACAGAAAGGAGGCCTATATTCATAGGAGACCCAGGAGAGCGGCGCAGGAGTAGATGCAAGCGCTGCGCATCCTTATTTTGATCCATTTATAGTCCTCACAGATTTAAATACCACCGTTGTTGAAGCTTTGGCTGACTCCTTGCAGTCAGGCATGCTGGACACAACTGAAGAAAAGTGCTATTTTAGGATAAAAAGGAGAAGAAGGTAGGCCGTGTTCAAATGTAAAGCCACCCTGGAGGGGATTGTGTACGGTGTAATTGAATTGCCTACCTTGAGACAGGCTGTTAAAGGGACAGAACGGAACGAAGCAGCTTGGCTCTAGACAGAGGTCCGCTGTAGTGTGACTGTGCCAGAATTTAAAACCGTCCCTAATGGGTACTATGGCAATACTGTCCAAAACAGAGCCAAATATATGGATTCTACATATAAGCTAAGGGTTGACTCTTTTTTATGAATAATGCGCAAGCGTGTGCCGGCTTTAAAAAGCAAAGCATTAATCACACAAAAGCAAAATGCCGATGGATATTGATATTTTTGTCAGTGTAAGAAAAGTGTTCTGTTGAAAGTAAAGAAGTTGTTGAATGAAACACCTTTATCAAAAAAAGCACAAAAACAAAATACACAGCATTTGAGTTTGACTTTATTGGCTTTATCATCATGGGTACATATTCAGGCTGTGGTAGTGCCCACGGTGGCTAGCAGTCCTTCGGGCACACGACTGAGGAGTGCGAGATTTCGGCTGGAGGGATGACCGGGCATGACGGCATGTAAACAGTCCCTGCTGGTCAATCCATTGCCCACGGCTTGCCTGTACAAGCTGCAAGCTCCAGATTAAGTGTTCTCTCCAAACGCAAGACTTTTTCAATTTTCTCATACAAAACAGGGATACAATACACATAAACAAACAAGCATAGAAATGCGGTTTGCAGGGTTAATGTGCTGCACCAAACAGCATAAAGCACACTCGGTTCCAATTCAGCAAGTTACTTACTCTGTAATAGTATAATAGAGCACATGAATTTGCGCTGCTTGTAAATATAACCACATGAAATTTGGTCCATCTCTGTACTGCAGCTCAGTAATACCTTGCGATACCTGTGTGATTTCACTGCACGTACTGTGAACTTGGTGTGTAGTCTTTATACTCAAGACCTGCTTGTCCCATGTGTAATTACAGGTGTGACAGTGATTTCTACTTGTGAAACATGTTGTGAAAATATATTTGTGTTGTCTAAGTATAACAGAGATGGTATACCCAGAGGTGATTCCGGAGACTCCTGAGGCCCCTAGGTAGAAAACGCCATGGGGCCCC
Source organism: Albula goreensis (assembly GCA_022829145.1). Lineage (NCBI taxonomy): Eukaryota > Metazoa > Chordata > Actinopteri > Albuliformes > Albulidae > Albula > Albula goreensis. Next base: position 7,406,054 of record CM040762.1, read on the forward strand.
TCTGAAAGACATTGATTGCCCTCAGGGGCCCCTTCATGTTTGGGGCCCCAAGCTGCTACCTGCTTTGCCTATCTGTGAGGTCATATAATAAAGATATACCCAGAGTGCAACATGTATCATCTGAAAGACCTTGTTGCTAAGCACTTACTGGAACTGTAAATTTCAGGTCCTGACTGTGGTTTCCAAGGCTTTAAGAACTATCTACTTGCTGGTATATTATACCAAAATAGATACAGTGTAATAACATGACACCCTCCAGCTTTACGGCTATTTAATATAAAATTGGACTGTGATTTCCCCAGAAGTTACCTTTTTGTCTTTCGTAATTACAAGCTAATAATTTTGTTACTCAAATAACAATAATAAAAACAGAACACCAATGATGCAGATGTCCATACATACATAAAAGGACAGTTTCCTTTTCTCAGTTTGTAGCTTCATTTAATAAATCAGATGCAATAACTAGATACAATAATGTGGATGTCCCAGATCCAAACAAAGTAATTGGAAACTGTATCTGAAACGTAATCTTTTTCAACAGTCTGAATGCTGCCTACGATGTCAATTAATTCACAAAATTCAAAAGAATATGAATACTGTATGTAAACATTTTTACAATATTGAATTCATAGCTGCAAATGAATCTTAAATTAAATGCGGATGTCTCTGCTTAACAGAGGGTGTGTTTAATTGTGTGGCAGGTGTGCTTCTCTGATTTCATCACTAGCAATCTGTAATTAATTATTGGTACAAAACATAGATGTCAAGCAGAAAGCTTAAAGGATATATATGTTGGCCATAACCTCATCCTCTGAGTATGAGCTATTATATATCTTGCAGTTTGTTATAATGCTTAGTAAATGTGTCAGGCTGTGTAAGACTTATGTTGACGACACTACGCTTATTCAGGGACATTTTGTTCTCCAAGTTGTACTGCGGCAAATATTTCAACATCTGCTCTAAACTTGTGTAAGTAAATCAGAGAGTCCCGGCTTCTGGAGAGCGAGGTCTGCTTGTTTTTGATGTGCCATGTTATTTTTTGCCTGAATATCAATTTGCAGGAGCTTGGGAGAGAGGTAGGGAATTTTGTAAACAAACTGTAATGACTCTTCTCTCTTTTCCGCCCCTTTTGTCTCTCATTTTGGAATGCCCGGGGGTATACACGAGCCATGCTTGTTGCTGTAGCCTGCTGTCTGTTCAGGAGAGCTGAGGCATGAACACACTCTCCACTGACAGCTTATCCACACACCACACTTCATGAGTGGAGCTCGCACTGACTTTGAGCTGGAGGGAGACAGCTTTGTGCAGGCAGACCATCAGCCTCCCACTGACCAGTAGGCATTGCTCATGAGCAGCAAGACGTGCATACAAACTCGTCCCTCTCTGGGCGAGGCAACGGCCGACTACACATTGCCCCATGGGACTGCTGCCACAGTTCATATTTGATTGCAGAGCACGGGGACTGCAGTGACGAAAGGCCCTGTACAATGACAACATCAACAAAATAAAGTACCTAAACAGCATGCTTAAGATAATGAAGATTTTCTCTTTTCACACAGAGTTTGTCAATGTTTGGAACAGCTTGCCAAGTCATGTGGTGAAAGCAGAGACTCGATGTTTTCAATTCCAGGTCTAACGCAATGCTGGATACCCAGTAGACTACAGGCAAACACCAATCCCCATATGGGCAGAGAGGCCTGTTCTCCTCATGGTGTGTTCTTACATCGTGCTCATGCTTTCATATGCTCTCATCTGGGATATGGAACGCTGGAATCGAAAGAGTGCGACACCTGATGTGTCCGTGGTTGTCACGGAGACCCCTGTGTGGAATGTCATTGAAAACCAGATTTGCACATCGTTTCACCCGACCTCCGAAGGTTGGCACAAACTGAAATGGATGAGACGTGTGGGAGCAGTGTCATCCCAATCCCGTCCCACTGCAGGTTCGGGACAGGTGGCTGTGATAAGGGGATCCCCAGGGACAAAGACAGACACAATGAGGTCCACCCGGGAATGATGGCTCTCTCTGATTGGGTAAGGTGCACCTGGAATGATGGCCCTCTCTGATTGGGTGAGGTGCACCTGGAATGATGGCCCTCTCTGATTGGGTAAGGTCCACCCAGAATGATGCCCCTCTCTGGTTGAGTCACACAGATATGATTCACTTACTAAAGGACAAGCTTGCCAATGATGAAACTGATAAAAATATCAGCTTCTCTAGAGCAAACATCTATTGAACATGCTGAAACATTTAGAGTTGGAGTTGAATAAAACCTTACCGCACCCGAAGAAAGTAAATATCTCATTTACAGTGTTACATTGGCCTGCATGTTGAAGGGTGCTGAAAAAAACCTTCAATTACTTTCTCTGAAGTTATTGGATTGTAACTTGTATATTTGCATGCTGACATACAAATACGCAAATTAAGATTCAAAAATATGTGTATTTTAAGTGTCCATCCCCAGATTCTCTATATTAATGGATCAGTTTGATGTTAGAAAATACAATACCACCACACACCCTCCCGCTTGAAATCTCATTATTATAAAGTAGACTATATCTATAGAAAGTGGACCAGTTCTCCTCCATGGTGTATACCCACAAATAAAACCTAAAGGGATCTCAGATATTATAATCAAAGAGGAATTTTCAAAGTGGCTGTACAAGATTAGAGGGAGGGTCTTTGCTTAGGGATCAAAGGCATGGAAAACCGCCGGCGAATTCTTCACATAATCTGTTTCGAGATGACGCAAGTTTCCATTTATGATGCCCATAGAGACCCTCAGTGATCTTTCGCTCCCAATTTCCGAGCCTACAATACTGGTGCTCCTAAAGTTTTTTTTTGTTATTGTACAGTAGATGCATCATTTTTACCAAAATAAAGACACAAAAGAAAATGACAATTAGCAGTGTGCTGCATGAGCACATGTACTGCAATGTGGTCCCGCCAAAAAGAGCAGTTACCCTGCATAAATACGACCTTGCAGAACCTCATCCTGTGCATCTAGTGGCTAGTGAGTATTTGAGAGGCTACAGCATTCCTGATATTTCAGGGCTACCCAGTAACTGTGAGGTACTCACTGCACCTTAGCTGTTAAGAGAGTGTGAAAAAAGGATCAATCTCAATGTCTTATTCAGGGGAGGCATGATATTTTAATGAAGCATTCAAATTAATTCCTGCGCATGAATTATTCAAGGCATAGTTAGGCAATACTAATAATAAGAGCCTGGTGCATCAAGGACATATATATTTGGAGTGAGCAGAGGTTTGACAAGCAATCAAACCCACTGGTTTTAGAGCTGAGGCAATGAGGCAAACGAACCCTGGGTAAAAATCAAAAGCAGCGCACTGTTAAAGAAGGTACCGTATAATGCCTAAAGGGGTATGAGCGCTTGTCAGCTTTTAAGGATCCTGCGGAGGAAATCTTTTGTACTTTCAGTCATCCCGTCTGTGCGGAAAGGATAGAGAACACTGCCATGGAGAATCATTACTGGAAATCTTCAAGGAATGATTAACGCTTTAGTCCCACAGAGAACAGAGAGGTGCCTTAACTGTACCCATTTTTAAGCGCGTGGAGTCTTGAAGAGGGCTAACAAGGCCTAGCGCGGGGGCGGAGGCGTGTGTGTGTGTGTGTGTGTGTGTGTGTGTGTGTGTGGGGGGGGGGGGGTGGGGGGGGGGGGTCTTTTGTGGCCGCTGTCAGAGTGGGTTTGCAGAAACAGGGACTGACCTCATGTGAGAGCTGTGCTGGAATGGAAGGGGCCCTTGTCTGTCCTCAGTAATTAGCCCAATTAGAGGAGAGTAGGGGCTCGGCGTTAGAGGGGGTGGCTCCCTGCGGCCTTTGCAAGAACACTGAGCCCCAGCTGCTCTGTCCTACCCCAGGCTGAGTCAGCGTGTCGCCACGCTGCATCATGGGATACGGTCTCTTTGGCCAGGTAGGTCAGCTGAGATCTCTGCTCTGCTGCAGTGATGACCTGGGGGAATCAAAGTGGGTGGGGAGTACAATGCATTGGGGAGCCAGTCAGATGTATTTGTTGTAGGGAATCGACCTGAACACCGGGGTTAGCTCCCCTACTCTTTTGAAGGTTGTCATATGATCCGATGGGTTTTAGCGTCTCATCCGAAGGACAACACCTTGCACAGCGCAGCTCCCTGTCACTGCACTGGGGGAATCTGGATGTCTGTCTGGTCCAGGGGGAACAGTGCTCCCTGCTGTCCCAGCATCAGCTTCTCAGCAGCAGCTTTATTTCCACAGGAAGCCGCTCATCGAAGGGCTAGCCAAAGCCACGGCCGCGCGGCCTCAGCAGTGTCCCCTAAACAGACCTGAGGATAGTATGGCTGCTGCTGTAGAAGGCCTATTCACCGCCAGTGCTGGTGGTTCTGCTCTTCAGTAGTTTTATCAAACTGCTGAGACAACACTGCTTAAGAAAAGAAAAACCGTGAAAGAGGAACCAGCTGCTTTCAGAAAATACATAACGGCTGTTTTTATCGGGTTGTTTCCACTCTAAAAGGTATATCGGTAGTACAGGGCAACAGAAATAAGATATTATTCAGTTATTAGAAGGTGTTTTCACACCACCCACCTTCTTAGTCTGAGAATTCGAGGGGTAGCCACAGTCCGTCTGTTTAAAGTTCAAAACTTTCTGAGAGGAGACGTCTGGAATGCATCAGAAAGAGCTGCAAACTGATGCTCATTGTGCTGTGTTAACCCCGTGTCTAAAGGAGCCACCTCTGGCTGTGTCATAGGAATGAGTTTCCCAGGAGGCCGCTGAGATCAAAGACTCCCTCATAAGAGAAAACAAATAAACAAACAAACAAGAAAACACTCATTACATTCCCCACGCTGCAGCCCAGAGAAACGTCTGAGGAACATCGCACAAAATAATTTCTCACAATTCTGCCATGGAAATATTGATATAAATCTGGAAAATGGCTTTACTCAAGACCTGCTCTACCTATAGACAGTACTGGACCACCACTGGAAACAGATTTGGTCAAGTACAGAATAGAACATCTCGATTTTATATTTACCATATTGAGTGTCATTTGTAGAGGAGATTTTAATAGAAGTTCTGGTTAAATAAATAAATAAATAAATAAAGTATTTATGACAGTCCTACACAGTAACCTTTCAATTTAACACTGAACAACAGAGAGAAACAAAACTGATTTATTTACAGAAAGGATTATGCTATTAATTTCCTGCTCTCTGAGTGTGACATTATCAAGTCACAAAGAGGTCAGAACTTAAGGTATAAAAAAACACATAATTGAGTACTAACATTTAAATTGTCTTTCTTGTGGGTTTGGAAACTAAAATAAACACATTAAGTGGTCCCACACGATGTCGATGAAAGCTAATCTTTCTGTCATTAATACGGAGAGTTATACGATCGTATTTACAATGAAACGCTGATAAAATAAAATCTGGCGAGAAACAGATACAGCCCCAAACCGCCAGTGCTTCATTGATTCTATGATCCGCTCAGCGAGGATCCAAAAATAAACCCTCAACCTGCAAAGCGCCTGTTTTCGCACAGCGTTCCTTTAACTCAGTCTTTTGGTACTGTACATTGGTATCTAATGAATTTTACTGAAAGTACACAGTTTCTGTGCCAGTATTTCGTGCTCAAGTTTCAATGCTCCAGATTCCAGAACCCTGAAACGCCCCCTGGACCAGGAAACAAACAGTGGCTATGAGTCACGCTCCAGACGCCTGCACCTCAGCTGTCAATTCCGAAATCCTCAAGGGGGAGCCAAGAAGCTTCGGAGCCATGCAGATTTCCTCTGTGCGCGCTCTTCCTCCCGCGACTCACATATCTCAAAAAAAAAAAAAAACCCACAGAGATCAACTAATTACAGTTTGTTAATAACAGATTTCGTGAGAGGCAACCATTGGGCAACCTTTCACTCAAACACCAGTACCAGTCCAATCCATGCAGGTATTAATTTGCCACATACCTTCTCTCCCATCATGCTCTCTGTTTCCAGCATTCCTTCCCCCTCCCCATCACCACCTTCAAGTCTACTTCCCTTTCTTCTGTTTTTTCACCCTCTTTTGACAGTCAAAAGGGGGGTTCACTTCATCCTAAAAAATAGTGAGGCATCACACTGCCCCCCTGGACTCCAAGCCCAAGATCAATGTTCCTACCAATATACAACTCACTACATCATAATAAGGTCCAAACACATTCATGTTGTCTGAAGATTCATTCTCCTGAACTGTTAGTAATCAACTTATTGTTAGTGCTCCTACATAACTACTCTGCTGTTTTCTATTCATAATCATTTATGATTTACCATTGTACCATTGGCTGGAGGGAACACGTTACCGCTGTTTTCCAAGGACTTCTTTTGTGGAAGTCTTGTTTGTTTATGGCAAGGCTTGTGCTTTCCACATACTGTACTATTTGTTATTCAAACCATGGTTTCTGTGTAATAAAGTTACCTGGGTCTTATTGCACACCTCCACCTGGTGTTACCAGGGAAACAGAGGGAGTGGAGGGCTGTGGACAGTGCCAGGGGCCTCTGTTGTGATAATTAGGCCTGAAAGTGACTTTATTTTCCACAAGCACAATACGGGAAGGAGTTAATATTGATGTTATGGTAACAGGTACATGTGGACATGGAAATATCAAAAACAAACTGTGTTTGAAAAAAAATAAAATTTTGGGTTCATTGGACTCTTCCAATGCATACAATAACAATATCTATCCAGCCTTTTTGATTTTTGACAAAAGAATATTCTTAAAAAGCCTTTATTCACATCATTAAAATTCAGTTCATTACAAACCTTTGCAGAAAAAGGTTACTGCTGAATACCTATAAAGCAGCTGGTCTACCAAAAGATTGTGAAACAAAACACCTTACATATTGACATGGCCAGAAACCTAAAAGTTTTCATTGAGTTACTGGCAAACATCTCTAAAAATACAGCGCACCACAGTGACATTTTGACAGCCCAGCAGTGGGATGGCAGTGGCAGAAAACAGTGCTGTCTTAGGAAATGGAGGAGAAAATGGAAAAATGGAGAGCCTTTTAAGTGATTGTGCTTCTGATACGAAGGGTAGCATTAATACCATTTACAAGAGGGTAAGAGACAGGCCAACTTCAAAATCACAAGTACATTAGGACATATGAGCACATTTTTTCCTCTACATTAACTCAGTTTGGTGAATTCAGAGATCACCCACATCTGAAGCACCAAGAAAACGAGTAAAATAAAATGCTCATCTTTATTTGCAATGCAAATGGAAGGACACATGTTGATTTTAATCTAGGCCAACGTCTGCGTCTTAGCTCACTCTCGCGCTCATCTTCGTGAATGAGTCTCTAAGCATCGGCATCTAATCCAGAAAGATGCGGCTTGATTGTGCATGAAATATTCATGTTTCACCACTCATCTGTAAAAGTGCTACTCATAGGCATGGTTCACATTAGATTCCAAACTTTGTGCTAGCCTCATTATTAGCTCTAATCTCTGAGTTGTTCTGAAAGAGAGCATGAGCTAAATGAGTGTAGATATGCTAATTAATTAATGCGTTTCCACAGTCCACAAAATTTGGCCGATCACCATTTGCTGTTAATGCTACTGGAATTCCTTTGTGGTTCAAATAAAAAGCTGGAGTTGCTTTTTTAAAATTTTGTTCTAGAACTCAAAAATTGCTTTAAGGTCAATAAAATTTGCAATACTAATGATGCCAGTAACCGACAATCACCATCCCCCAAAAAAAAAAAAATTAAAAATAAAAGTTTTTGTGAACATATGATACATTCGTTGCAAACTGATAAGGAGTGATTCAAAAGGTCCAGTTTAGACGTTGCCTGAAATTGTGTCGGAAATATGAGATGATAGTTCACATGATAATTAGGAATGTTGTTTTCCTGAATGGATCTTGTAAAAGCTTCTGAAATGTCCTAATATAAGCGTCTGCCCCCGTGCATTATGGGGAAGGATGTTGCTGCATTGCTATAGGCAGTAGTGTAGTGTAACTCTAATATCTTCCAGCAGAAGATTTATTCACCTACAGTGTCCAAGCTCATTTACTGTGTCAAGCTCACTTCCCACAGTGATGGCCTATAGTAGTTTAACCTATGTACAATGTCACTCATCCATCCATCCATCCATCCATCCATATATCCATTCATCCATCCATTCACCCATTCATAAACTTCAAATGAACAATTTAACAGCAGTCCGACTAAGTGCATATCTGGATGCGTATATCTTCATGTGCCTTACCTTTATGTCACTGAAAGAGCCAAAATGAAACGGTTTCATATCAGATTTTAAAAATGGGTCCTTGGGTCCATAAGTATCCCACTGTATGTCAGAGTGGATCATAAGTTGTGACAGTGAGGCTGAGATTATTTTTCACACTTGACAGGCCTGCTTAGGGAGGGGATTTAAATATGAAGCATTTGCCCGCGTTCCGTTTCCCGAAGAGCGTACGGGGGAAATGAGCAAATCCCTCAGCTAATGACATCACATTAGATCCAGAGAGTGCCTCTCCTCCCCTCAAAAAAAAAAAAAACGAGGAAATACAAAAATTTGATAACTTAAAAAAATCTGTTCTCGCAGGCCAAAATAAAATCTAATTGACTACATGATCTAATATCTTCCCATCAGGAGGGCGAACCCTGTCTTCTTCTGAAAGCCTTTTCTCCTGATGAATCCAAGGAGACCGCAGATAAAGCAACATTCAGCAGAGGTAATGTAAGTATAAATATCCATTTTCTGGGTATCGCTAGATAAATGTGCCTTCATTCCAGGTTCTTAAAACATGATTTTCTGCCTCAGTATACTGTCACGTTCTGGAGTTCGCTTTGAATTTGTTGTAAACATAGTTGTTTATAACGTTTATGGGTACTTTACCACTTATGGGTGTTATTCAAGGAATACACTGCACGCCCAGTAACAAGGGTGTGCCATATATCGCCGCAGAGTAGTTTAAGTGTTATGTTTGAGATACATTATTCATAAATGCAAAGTGCTCTGTTTTTTAAGCTCATGGCAGAATGATCAAAATACAGGAATTGCAGTACTTGCAGCTATGTTTTTATAACTATGCGATACACAAGTAGAATGCAATAGTTGCATGGCTGCTGTGACTAACGTCCAAAACCGGTATAAAAATGAACATTTGTCTGACATAGACATCACACGGATCTGGGTTTTAAAATAAATGGTAGAGCAATTATTCAATATGATTGTCATTTTGTCAAAATAGACGCCGTTGTCTTTGAGCTCTCTCAGCCATCCAGCAACACCTCACACACTCAATGAACTTTCCTCATTCAATTCCTTTCAGCTTCACTGACTCTAGCTTGCATGTGTGAATCTTTCAGTGCTTTTTGTTATCGAGGTGCCTCCTGCTACAGAAGAATTCCCTCCTAAAGTCACCCCACACTGAAAAGATAGCAGAATATGCTGCATGTATAGCTTCTATCTTTCTATATCTATAATTTCAATTACTGTTCAACCTCAGACAGAGTGTTTGGATCCCTGACGGTAAATATCAGAGTACATCTTTAAATATTTAATCCGGGGTCTGCAAGCTTGTTAGTCAACTCAGGATGTTTTGATGCTGGTTTTCAAAGTAGCAGCCTGACGGAGATGAAACTAAATTCAAACAGTTATGCAGCCAATCAATTCAAGTTTACATCTAGAAGGATATTTTGTCTTTCAAGAATACCAGTGATAAGATACATTTCTTGCTCCCCCAACTGTAGTTTAATTTCCTCTGTGTGTGTTGGACCAAGGCATTCACCAGAGAAAGGAGAAAGGGTTTCACTGCTGACATGTCCTTGGCCCAATATTGCTCTCCCAAGAGATTGGATATCTGAGGCTCTTCTTAAAAATGTGTTGGGTTTGAAAAATGAAACACCACTTTCTAACCTTAACATCACACACCTTTTTTACATATATATATATATATATATATATATATATATATATATATATATATATATATATATATATATATACTGTATACACAGCTGACATATGGTGTCAGCAGAGATTACACCAGCCAGATGGTGCCAACACACCTTACCGCACATGTAGCAGTCTGTTTAAATACTGGTTAAAGAGCTATGCCGAATCACAAAGATACTGTATCATGCATAAGATTGACACTTGACGGCTCAACTGACTGGAGACTGGCACAAGGACTACAACTAAGGGTCAAAGAACAGCAGTCAGAAATGCATGGATTTGAGGCAAAGAAAATGGCCAAAGGAGCTCCCACAAGCCATGTATTTATTTGCAGCCTTAGGTAATGCAGGAAACTGAGGAGGTTACTGGTGCATTTGCCCTTCAAAGCCATGCAGCAGGTGCTTCTGGATGTCACTTACATGCACATCTCAGAAACGTTTCAAGAGCTCAACACTCACCACCTTGGAATCAAAAGCCAATGAAAGATTCCAAATTAGTAACTATAACATTCTTCAGTAAGGAAAAAAAATGTGTTTTATTTCCCATGGTGTCGGCTGTGTTGCAGAACTTGTGAAGTCCCCATTGACACGGAATGTTGTTCGCACTCCACACCATGAGCAACAAACATTTGCTAATTATGTTTCTTGTCTAAACATGACATGTGGAGGTTTGAGATGTTAATCTCAATGGGGGTTTCTGGTGAAATTGTGTATAAATAAAATAAAATAAAACATGTAAAAGGTCCCTAGGGGAGGTCTATGAGAGCAAAGAAAGGACTGTATCAGTATTTGTGTGATATTTTTAACTAAACTTTTAACTTGGATTCAGATATTCACCTGTGCAGGCAGAGCTCCATATTACATACTACTTTCCACAGAGCACTAGATCTGCTGAGTCATTATTTTTAACAATTGCATTAAAACTCATTTTATAAACTGAACTTTTTCTGGGCTTGCTTGCTTAGGTTTACTTTGCACTGTATTTTTTATTTTATTGATCTGTCCTCTTTAAACTACTTTTTGGTTAGCTTATTTGCATTTGTTTTATTGCACCTGTGAAACACTTTGTATGGTATATATTAGTAAAGAGGTATGCAAATAAAGTATATTCTTATTATTATTATTATTGAAAAGGTATTTGCCAATAAGAATCAAAATACTTGGAATGCATGCAGTAAGCTTTAAATGGTGGAAAAACATTACTGGTTTGGATAACAGGAGTTTCTATTGACAGATGTGAGAACTTTGCTTAACCCGGCAAAAACATGATGAACTCAGTAACCTGACATAGACTGCCCTTGGTTACAGGCGGTGCCCTCGGTTACAGGCGGTGCCCTCGGTTACAGGCGGTGCCTTACATCCAGAGTCAGGCCATGTCAGCTGTGCTAACCCCAGAGGCGTTCTCCCTCTTATACTACTGTACGAGAGTCAGCTATCCACACGCAAGCAGACAAAACAAAATCTCTTCATAGCAACAGTGATGTGACCTCTTTCATGCAGAATTGCAGGTGTAATATGTTTCATAGCTATCAGAACATTGTGAAACATTACTTTAAGAGGAAGGAATCCAGACATTTTGATTTTTTTTCTCTTTTTACAGTGTAACTGTGTAATGAGATTTTTTCACATTTTTTTCCCACTGTCTTGATTTGTGTCTTTGTTGATATGACTGTATTTGAGGGGTATGACCTGTAAACACCTTTTTCAGAGCAGATTTAGTTTCAGTAACCGTACACCATTGAGGAAAGCATGAAAGTTGTATCGCCGCATCATCAAACAGCAAGATAATATTTCCCATGCTGGGGTGTAGAAGTACAAGGAGTAGTGCCAAATATACAAATAAACAACAGCTAACAAAGGCTCCTTCACCTTGCACCTACACTCCTACGCAGTCTTTCTTTTGGATGAATTTCTCTTTTCATTATCCCTCCATTCTGGATAGAATACAAATTCAAACGTGCTCCGTGTCTATAAATTCTGGCAGCTAATGCATTCTGATTAAGGCCTATTGCTCATTCAGTTGTAACTTGCCTTGTTTGGAAAGGTTAAGCAATTAAACTGAAACTTCGCAGCGCTTACTTTTTGGCAGCAAGCACCAAGGTTGTCTTAGCTCATGCTGCCATTTCTATCTTCCAATGAAACAGGATCATGGTATAGGGCTTGATGGTAGTTGTGTTATCTACATACAAGTCAAAGATTAGCTTAGCAACCTTGTTCTTTGCATGAAAGACAGCCACTTACCTGGGTAACAAAGGGCAGCATTACTGAAATCGATGAGGACTGCTTCTGTGAGATGTTGTAAAATTCGCTTGTGCACAAGTGTGACTCAGTACTTATCACATGTCTTATAACAGCGTGGGCTGCATTGAAGATTACAAAATGTTGAAAAGTGTTTCATGAAATGAAAGGGTGCCACACTGTAGATCTGTTGTGGAGCGTTGTTGCTATGGCTGCTGGCAGAATGACTGTGTGCAATTCTGTGTTCATTATGATTCTAAATGTTAGGCCCACTTGACTCATTTTGCCTTTTTCAAAAGCTATATATTATATGCTGTCCTTTTAAATTGGTGTCGCACAATGATCTGAAAATCTGAAAATGGAAGAGAAAGTCAGTGAAAATCTTAGTGAAATGGACATAAAATGAAATTGTCTCCCTTCCTCCTAAAAAATGTGACGTAACTATTCTGTTTGTAACGTTACTGAACACATGAAACTGTTGCTTTAACAAAAAGATTCAACAAAGTCCTGCATCGCTACTGTTTGAGTTTTTTTTTATGATAAAGATCAGGAGGTAAGGTTGGATGTCCATGTAGTCTTTGGAATATATCTCCTGTTAGACAATGTACCATAGTTTTTGTGTATTGTTCGATGTGGGGTGTCTGTGTTAAAGGATGGACTGCACACCTGAGCTTTCACTCACACACCTTTATGGGGTGATTTACTGGCGATTCCTCTGACAGCGCCGGCCATCTCTGACCTCTGACCTCTGGAACATGTATCCTCATCATGGAAACAGCGGAGCAGAATGGGGGGGTCACCTCTCTCTATTTAGATGACACAGAAAGCCCGGCATGAGTAAGGGCAGTCAGGAATGTCCTCTGAGCACTGGACAGCAGGTTTACAATGCTCAGCTGTCATTCCAAGAAAATTTCAAAGGAGAACAACATGCATTAGAGAGCTCAACGTGGTGTTTCCATAAAAAGGCCTGGCACATAAAGAGTGTGGGGGGTCTCTAATTTATTTGCGACTCTTAGACCTTGTAAATTGTTTTCTTGCACGTCTCGTGTGGAAAGTTATCTGCTGTAGGGCTAACAAAGCATGCGCCATGCTGTCGCGTTTGTCCTATTTTTAGCGTAGCTTATGTGCTGCAGTGTTCAAGGGCTGTTGCAAAAGTATTCACTGTAAGACTGATGTGCAAAAAAAAAAAAATAAAACACATTAGTTAAGAAAACACCCAACCAAGACTTCCTCAGAACACATGCAGATAATCTCTGAGGTAGGGAAGACAGCCACAGACTGTGATCAACCGGCTTTGCTTGTGCTTACAGGAGAGAAGGCAGTGGGGAGTTTGTGCTAATTGACAGTTCCTGAAGAAAGGGGGATGGGGGAAGGGGGGGAGGGGGGTGTAGGGCGGGGAGCGCAGGTCTTCCCCGCTGAAACTGCTGCTGGGAGGTGATCTGAAGCAGTCACAGCTTAACGGGGTAATTCTCTCACTCGTTCCGTGAAAGCTTCCGGGCTAAACTTAAAAATAAATAAATAAAAATAAGATAATAAAAAAATCCCCAGGAATGGAAACGGACCGGTTCTCTCACCTTCCACTTCATCAGATTCTTGGCATTCTCTCTAATCCTCTAATTGTATATTCCTGTTTCTCACTCACCCAGCCTTCCAGTGGCAACCTTCGGATCGTAAATCATATGTAAGTAGCACAGAGAAAGGAAAGATAATAACCAAGCAACAATACAAAAAGAATGCACAACTGACTTTACGCAGCCGGTGCGACAGCAGGCGCAACCTACCGCAGTCGTTAGAACAAGCTCTGCGACATTCTGTTCTTATTACCCCTGAAAAAACATTTGCACCCTCCCATTTCCTTGTGATAGAGATTCCAGGGGAATTTCTGATCCAGACAGTGCCATGATAATGCTGTCAACCCTGAGATGTTGTGGTTTTTAACAGTTGGTTTCATTTCACAAGATCTGGTTTCCCCCATCAATTATGTCACTAAACTTTCTAGGTGCTGAGCTGATACCAGTAAGTATTAGCTTATCCTTTAGAAATAGCTGTCTTTGCAACTGTATGGTATATCTACACAAAAGTTATTGATAATCAACATGAAAAAAAGCTGGTTATTGGAAAAAAATGTTCTCATGCAATGTTGCATCTAGTCCATTGGCTTTGCAACAACTAACTAAAAAATTGCAGTCAAGATAGTGAATCAAGCATTAGTCATGCAATGGATATGCATTATTATAAAACACTGAACATATCAGAACAAAATTAAGTTATGTCTCAATTGTAAGCCTAAATATAAGACCTGTGAACTTATATGGAGATAAATTTATTTGGAATTTCCTTAAATTTTACCAGGCTTAAAATACAAGTGTACATCAATGGAAATATATAAGAATTATTTGCCAAGAAACCTCTGCCCCCACAATGTACTTGCTGAAAGAAAGACTGAATTGAAGGTATGGTGCTCAACATCTGGTGCCAACTACTGCACAGAGGGGAAACATGTTTAAGTATTTAACTGGCATGATTGACAGCCTGCAGCGTCTGTCACATCTGACCAACAGCAGAATATTGATAAGGGGTTAGACAGAATTCATTGTTCTGTACCTACAGAGTAAAACAGTACAGAAGGGAAAGCTTTGCAGCATTATCTTACAGTTGTCCACAATCAAAACAAAGAAGTAGATCATGTTTAATCCCCTGGAGTACAAGTGGAACATTGTAGGGCATTCTTTATGACTGAAACATGCCAAAGGGGCAAAGAGGAAGCTGCTTGCTCTCTGAAATAGTTGTGGTGGGTTGACTGGTTTTGTTTTTTTTTTTTTTTTTAACTCGCAACTTAAATGCAAGCATGCCAACACAGTTTCTGGACCTCAGTAATAACAAAAAGCACTGTAATCGAAAAAAAAAATACATAACAAATGTTATTCTCTTTATATACAAAATGAAACAAAGAGACAAGAGATGGCTAAGCCCAGGCCAGTGGCTGTCTCTTGTAGTCCAAACAGCATCACAACAAACAGCAAGTTCTGTTCTGTACCCAGCAAGGCTCAAAGAGATTCTGTCAGCCCACACCCGCGACTCCACGGCGGAGTGGAAAGACAGTCGGCAGAATCTCAGTCGTGCTTCACTTCCCCAGCTGGCGGGAGCCCTGTAGGCAACGCACAATCAATGCGGCGCATCATGAATAACGATGCCACCCACCCACCCCCACCATTCACACAAACACACACGTTCATACACGCACGCTCACACACGCTCAAACGCACGCACACTCACACAAACACACACAAGCTCACACACATGCATACACACAGACTCACACACACACACACGCAATTACACGCACACTCACACACACTCAAACGCACACACACCTAAACACATGCACATAAGCACGCACAAATACACGCTCGCACACGCACACATAAACACACACACACAGTCTCAAATATTCGCACAAGAGAACACACAAATATACGCTCGCACACACATACACTAATACACGCACAAATACAAGCATGCACACACACATACACACACACACATACACACTCTCCTCCTACATGTTAATGCTACCTACATATCAATGCTGTTTGATAATGCTGTGTTTTCTCCTAACATTCAGATCTCTTGCCCAAAGTGTGTTGTCAAGATCGCCATGCTAACTCATCCTCAGCCCCCTGATGACTGGCCCAGTTGGGAGGGCCCTAAAAAACATGTAGGTTTATATTTAGCCATGAGGCATTCCCACATGGCCCTGTGTGGATCCTTTGTGCTGCAGCACAGAAGAGTTTAGCATATAGATCTCTATCTCCCAAATTTCTGAGAACCGAATGCTCTGGGGACTCGTATCAAAGTTATTTCACATAGAATGAACATTTGTTAAACATTTTTACAACGTGTAGCACTTGAAGCACAGAGGCAGATGAATTTGTTGTTTTGAAACAAATAGAGCCTCCAAAATCATTTATTTTTATCACTTACCGGTTAAGACCTGTGAGTGTATAGTGAGGTGCCATGACACAAAAAGGGGGTGGAGCCATTCACTGCCAATCACTGACTTGTGGAACCAATCAGAAGGTTATTCACAGCAAAACATAATGACTAGTTCAGTAAAATACCAGTAGCATATGGTAGCTCCACAGTACCTCGTTCTCCTATCACTTGCTAAAATCAACCTGATAGACTAACACTGTGAAAGGCTATTAGAAACCCCTTTAGCAGCAGCAAGCACTTAAGCAAAGGAAAGCCATTGATGTTTCTAGCAGTGTGATAACCAAGACCTGCTGTGACCTGTATATACATGCCCACAACGACTTAAAAAAAAAAACAGGGACAAATCAAGCACGGCCTTCAAGAAACCATTTTTCTTTCTGTTGAATAATCCAAATCCGTTTAGATTTAAGGATGGGAAAGCTTTGAAGCTCTTTGTTTTAGGAAAGGCTGGCTCTTTGATGTGAAAAGCAGCAGCTGTATGTGCCCCCCCCATAGCCTTGTTACGCCATACAGTAGAGGTAAAAAAAATAATATAGTGGGACTTACATTATAGTCACTGCAGGCTGCTAAACAACCATTGGCAGCAGAGCACCATTTCCCCAGCAGAGTGCTTACTGTCAACCTGCTGGCTTTAATAGAGCGTTCAGCTCCAGGTGCCTGTGCTCTCACCTGCGGTATGAGCCATGGGGGTACATGTGTATGAAAGAGACATACGACATTATCACAGCAGTGTGGGGGAGACAGATAATGTGTGTTTGTGCATTTGAAGGACTGGATTTATTTGGCAACTGTGTGTGTTTGTGTGTGTACTACCTGTGAGAAAGTGTGTTTATGTGTGTGTGTGTGTGTGTACTACTGTGTTTTTGTGTGTGTGTGTGTGTGTGTGTACTACCTGTGAGAAAGTGTGTTTTGTGTGTGTGTGTGTGTACTACCTGTGAGAAAGTGTACCTGTGAGAAAGTGTGTTTAGTTTGTTGTATGTATGTGTGTTGTGTGTGTGTGTATGAGTTTGTGTGTGTGTGTGTGTGTGTGGTACCTATGAGTTTGCTGTATGTATGTGTGTATGAGTTTGTGTATTCATGCGTGCGGTATGTGTGTATGTGCATGAGTGTGCATGTGTGTGTGTGTGTGTGTGTGTGTGTGTGTGCATGTGTATGCGCTTGTGTGTGTATCTTGGATGCGGTTGAATAGACACCATTAACGTGCCTTTCACTCATGTTGCTTGTATCACTCCTCTTGTCACTGCACACGTTGCTTGAGGAGCCCTGTCTTAATTGCTTGTTAGAATAATAAGTCAGAAGCTTAAGAATTTGCCTTGAACTTATGTCACAAAGAGGCTAACATTCCAACAGAGCAATGCATCGAGAATCCTTTACCACTGTGAAATATCTCCCAGAGATTATGCTACCATTCAAATATCAACTTATACAAGTACTTATAACCACATTATGCAACAAGCAGAGACAATAACAAGCTTTTACTGTGGCAACCAATAACACTGCCTATTTCATCAACCTACAACATGTTATTTTGCCTTTGCTTGTTAAAGGTGCTCTATTTTACCTCCTAATAAATATTCACCTTTTGGCCTAAAAACAAGTTGACATTCATGCACACTACCCACCACCGGACCCATCAAAAGGTTTGCTGTGCTACACGCCTTATTCAATCTCTTATGCTCAGTTTTTCAACAAAAGTGTCAAGGCTGAATAAATTACACCCACAATGCAACACTTTTGCAAGAAATAATGTGTCAGTTATGTATATAACTGGTTTTATATGCTTTAATAATTAAAGTCAGTTGTAAATAACCATATTTACAGGACAAAACCACTGTGAAGGGAAGACACTAGAGTTCAGTCAAAACGCTAAGAGAAATTTTAGATTTCTTTTCATAGGAAATGCAGTTTATTTGGCAGTGGTACCAGGGAATATCCAGTGGAGTAAATTGGTCTCTATCTACAACTCATAGAACTAAAAACACAGTCGAAAATTCCCATGGTAACAGGGAAAAGTAGCTCTTCCATTTTAATGAACTCACTGCTTGCAGAAGGTGTTTCTTTGTTCAAGGCAATGGAATCCACGGGAATCACAAGGGCTACACCAGGAGAGGTGCCAGAGCCCTCCACTCAACCTTCCCACAAGGCAGTGGGGTCACTAGAGTCCAGAGTCAAACAGGTACACAAAGAGCTCGGGGGCCCCAGCTGAAGACAGCAAGTTCAAAATCCACAGGATAAACCTCTGCACATCTAGCACAGAAAATTAGCGCAGCAAGGTCGCAGCGCTGTACAAATTCTGTTTTTTTGTCATTCAATAATGCAATGTTCAGACTACACTGTAAATAGGCTTTATTTTACAGGAGACTATAGCAAGAAATATGTTTGTAATCCCATGAGATCACAAAAACATGTTTCCTCCTGTTTCCACCACATTTTTAAGGTTCAGGAATGACAGAGAAAGAAAGCATTCTTGTGATTTTTTTTTAAAAGATTGCAATCACATCCAAAGGTTTTCCTGCAGTTGAACCTATTGACAGCAGTGCTGGGATATTGTGGTTTCGTGTGGTTACACATTGATTGTTACATAAGTTGCTACAGTGTTTTTTTCCTCACCATAATGCTTATTGCAATGTTGTAATAATGTTGTGAGCTTGAATGAATGGATTCATGACCACATATGCGATTCTACCTGACAGGAACATGCTTTGTCCTCAGTATAAAATTCATAGCAAAAGTCTCTCACACAGTCACATGCGCTGAATGACGGAGCAGATTTCTGATGACATTTTTTCCTCTGAGACAGGTTTTGCAGTTACCTTTAATGACCCACAATGTAGAAAATAAGTGAATTCATAGTTGGTGATTATGACTAGTTTGTATTTTTCCTTGAATAGTTGATATTTTTGCTGCTACCATAATTCCGCTTGTTTATCTGTGCTGCAAATGTCTTCATTACTGCATTGTGGTGTACAGCTCAAATTAAATATTACCCACACTGTGATCAGGGATAAGGACTGGGTGCATCACGCTCGTAGTGTTCCTAGAGGATAGCTGATTTACTGTGACCACAGATGACAGAAAATGAGCATATTAAATTTTATAAGCCATTTCCCTCCTCAGTTCACTCATAAGAGTCACATCCAACAGCTATTGTGTGGCAAACAGGCCCAAAATCCTCCACTTTACAGTTCTGCACTGGGACCATTTATGGAAATATCTGGGGCGTTCATGTTCTATAAATGTCAATCATTAATTTCATATATGGAGTATCTTATGTCTGGAATGACCTTCAGAATTCACCGTGGTACTTAATAAAGCACAGGGACAGAGGAAATTATCACATATTATTTTCAGTTGAATCATCAGTTAACAAATATCGGGAAGTAAAATCTGATATATTTATTTATATATTTGCTGGGTTATGGTGCATATTGACAAAGCCAAACACATGCTGTTTAGAAGGGGTCTGCATTATTCAGCATATCAGTAACATGTTGAGTCATGATACCCTTAGATATTGACCATTTTAATTGACCTGCATATTAAACTACCTACTGTTCCATCATACTTTTGCCAGGCAAGACACCAAGGCGCCCCCTGATTTGCACAGAAAAGATCCAGCAGCCCCACCTCCCACCCCCAGTGGAGCTCAGACCCTGGAAGCCAGACATAATCCAGACATCAAAGTGAGGCACAGAATATGGCAGGAATAATTCAGTGTTATGCTAAAGCAGCAGGTCAAACAGAGTCTTACTTTCATACTATGGAGACATAAGTGTTACATTCCATACATTTTTCAGAAGCTAGAATTTTTACACATTGCCACACTTTGGGCTGACCACTGTGTGTGTGTGTGTGTGTGTGTGTGTGTGTGTGTGTGTGTGTGTGTGTGTGTGTGTGTGTGTGTGTTTGTGTGTGCAAACGCCTGCATGTGATTATACACACACATAATATATAACAGAACACAATATATAAAAGAAAATATGTTCAAAATACATTAAAGTCACATTTTGTTTATGGTTGCAGTTGCTTATTTAATGAAAAATCTGTTCAAGACTACATTGATGGATAGACTGAAAAGCAGAAAAAACTGTCATGCTTCTTTTTGTTGGTAATAAGGTTATAAGAGACTCTTACCATTTACAGAGTCGCGATTTTAAACTCTGAGTGTTTCTGTTTAGGCAGCACTCTCTATTCAGCACCCTCTATTGCTCTATGTAGATTTGCATATGAATTCTGCTACGATTGTTATGTTTTTAGCATGTACATATCAATCACTTCTTAACGTCATGATTACCTTGTTTTTTATGCTTAAGATGGGACTGCATTGTGTTGAGAACAAACGCTGCCTTGTCTGTCTGCTTTTGGTCAATGTCCAGTACCACACTTGCAGATTTTCCCCTTTTGCAAAACACAAAACACCAACAAACATACTATTTACAAAGACTATTCTGTTGCACAGCTGGACCTTTTCTTAGGAAATACTGGTAAAGTGCCAGTATTTTCATCTGGATTTCAATATGAACAACTCAACCTCTGAGTTACAAGACTGGTGCCTAATACCACATGACACTGCCATAATAAAAATAATTTAAAAAATCTATTCCTGTTGTTATGGAAAAACTGAATTCAGACAGGAGAGGTCAGAGGTCAGAGATTTGACATCATCACCGGTGGCCAAATTTGGACAGAAAGCCATTGCATCATTTCTCATGGAAGCATGAAGTCAACATGGTGAGCTCCAGCATCAATAACTTCATAGCAAAGTAACTGAGTCAGAAAAATCAAGATTTATCCAAATACCATGGGTTCTCAAAATGGTGATCGTGGAGGTCCTCCACAGTCTTACAGCTACAAAAAGATGACACCTAAACTTGGCCAATGCTCTGATGTCAATGTTCTTAGCCTAAAAACAGTCAGTGTGTCTTATGTCATCAACTGTAAGAAATTCATGACTGGTTATGACAGGTGTTATTCAATGCTTATGATAGCGTTACAAACACTCTATGGTACAGTGGTCAAGTTAAGTGTTACTCAATTTGCCATTCCATTAAATGTGTCCTTCACGGTAGGACTGCTAGTGCCGACCATAATACCATGGCTCGTTTATACAAGTTTTTTTTACTGCAAGACAGTTATTTCCATTTATATAATAAGTGTTTTTGTATGAGCCCTGAATGATTTTACAATATTTTCAAATGAAAGAAAAGAAAGTGTTTTAAGATTTAAAATTTAAATGTGTTATCTTTAAATTAGCAGCGTAATTATAATTAACAGCACTTAAATGCTTTGGCGTCTCAAGAGCTTAACACTTTAATTGAGATGCAGTCAATTTCAGCAAATCCACTGAGCGCATTTTACCTGTACACATTACGGAATTATCCAGTTAATATAACTGTGAGTCAAGGATACAGGGATGAATGAATGGACTTTATGTAGCCGCTGGTATGCGCCTTTCCTCTGACTGTCATCACAGCTGCAACATTAAAGGGCTGACTATTTCATCAAATGTTTATTCAAGTTTTATTGGAACATATTTAAAAAGGCTAAAATTCACTTAGAAGCACGTATTTGGTCATTAGTAATGTTAAATCATACTTCCCCGTCTCTATTTTCACTGGTTTGCATACTGTTTATCCATGCGCATTGAAAACGACAAATTAAATGCATCACAGACTCCAATTTAATTTTCCATGCTTGAATAGATACATATTTCCAGAGGTTAAATCCGATGCTGACTTGTATTATCTTAAGATAATGGCCGAATTAATTCAATGCCGTTAAATTAAACGCATTTAGGTTTCCCGTTGTTCTACAAATATTCTGCAGGATTCGGAACTATTTAATCACATCATCACCTTCTTTCGTCTTTAATTCGGTTAATAGTTTAGTTTTAGTTCGTTTGGACCGAGTCAATGGGTGACGTGGTTTGACGCCCGAAGCTTGGCGAATTTTCAAATAAATCAACCGAGGAGGCACTGGCACGAGGCTGAACTAATCGAAACGGGGGCGGCGACTGCAAACACGAAGTGGGTACTTCAACGGCGAAGACGGAGTCTGGCGTTGGCAGCAACACTCGTGACAGCGCTGTTCCTGAAACTAAAACAAACTAGTAAAATCAAAGATTGCAATTAATTCCTTTCCTTGGCGATTTCACACATACTGAAGTGACCGGAATTTGGACTAAGCATTGGACCTTAGTGAACACAGGTGGACTGAACGGCCACACACCGTGGTAATACTCGCGACTGGATCTAAAACTGAGCACGGGGGACTGTAACAAGAGCCTCAGCTGAGAGACGCACCCAGTGCTAAAGACTAAAATCTGATAATGCGGTCCCGGGATTGCAACTTTCAAAATGTTTTGCGGAAGCTTTTAACAGTGCTAAATCGGATTATTTCGGGGAAATAGATGAGCGAGAAGATAAGTATATATAATGTTTGAAAACACATGTCATTGATCAGTTGGGAGATATTTTAATTACGCATCGTATGGCTGTCGTAGGCTTATTTCTGAAGTTGTTTTATTCTACGCGTTGACGCTCCGCTCTCGCTAGTTGTTAACTTGCAAGTTAATTGCATTTCCCTACTGTCGGCGGATGTATAAATACGTGGTTTAAACAGGGCATTCTTCTGAGGAGCTTAAAGGACGGAGGCAGAGTACCATCGAAGACAGATGGCACTCTGACGAGTACAAAAACATCTAGAGGGGAAGAACACCAGTTGTAGTACCTAAAAACTGTTTTACCTATAGTTTGCATCTACAGACTTAGATCTGTTGCCTACATTGTCAAATTGATGTTCTTAACTGATTCGCTTATTTTTAATCTATTCAAGATTCAGCTGTTCGCTAAGTACCCCCGGATATAGGCACGCGCATTTACAACAGCAATGTGCAGATAAACTGTTTCCACCGGATAAGAAAATTTCAAAACCTTGCAAATTGGACCGTATCGGTATTTCATCCGTGGTTTTCACAGGCTGTGGCAAAGTAATCAGTTATTTTGACACTAATCACGCAGTGTTTTCCCATAAGCGAACCAACCTCAATCAAGTCTTCAAGATGTAGTAAGATATGCGATGCAGCTTCTTAGGTAAATATGTCCGGTACACTGTTTATTAACACCATGGTCTCCTCGGTTTAGCGTACATAATGTGAGGGTCTACACATAAACAAACAAATAAACAAACAGACCAATAAACGACCGAACGAGAACACTGAAATGACTGTTCGTAGCTGAAAAACGCGGCAATACCGACTGACAATGGCATATACCTTCATTGAATCAATACATTAATCCCAGAAGTCTGGTATCGCATCCCGCTGGAGCGAGGGCGGAGCATCCTCGCATCCTTCCACGGCATCTCTTGGCTTCAAGACTACGAAAGTGACGGGCTGACCATTTTGAAGGACGTCTGCAGTTAAAAAAGTTCCAGAAAATGTATTGCATCCGACACCTGCAGGTGAGTTGTTTGTGCGCAATAGAGGGCAGTCCTTGTAAAACTTACAGCCTAGAAGGAAACAGTTGACTAAGGTGTTTTGATGTTTATTGTATATTTATTACAAATTGTATGCCAGTGGTAAATGTGTCAAAGTCCCAGTTCAGTTTTTAGCAATTCCTTTAAGGTATCAAAAGAGAATTAATTGAACTGCCCATAACGAATCAGCTCAGTCAAATGCATTAAAGCTGCATTTACAAAAATGTTTGATGTGGTGGTACGGTGAAAAGCCGCATCCCGCAGCTTCAGTCCGGTCACAAAAGTATTTTTAGATGGGATTTTTTAGATTACCAAAGCAATTTAAAGGCTGACTCCTCAAGAAAGCCAGCAGGTGCAGCGCGAGCTGGGAGCCAGCCAGATTCGAACCTGGCGTTGCCCTTAGCATCGGAGAGAAATGACCAGCTTCAGTGCACACGCTTTGTGCATATGGGCTATCCGTAAATGTGTATACTGTATTAGGAAAATACAATGATCATGTAAACAGTGCATCGGAAAAACAGAATGTGGTGTTAACATTTAATTTACTCAAAAGAAAATCAATAGTTGGCCAGGTTACCTTTTATTTTCCTTGCTTAAGCAGTCTGGCAAAATGAACTGCTTAATGTATTCTAAAACACCTACGTGTCTGATATGCAGTGTGTCTTAACTTTAGTTTACTCGAACTTTTTATTTGAATGCATCTTTGGCATTTTAAATGCAAACTAAATGATGCTCTGTGCTAGCACTAGCATATATCAATATACCATGTTCTGTGGCGCATACTTCATAGCACGCCGTCTTTAAAATGTCTTGACATTAATAATTTGATATTTGTGGATTCCAAAGCTTTCCGGGTTAAAATAGTGTTGTGGTATGCCTTTGCACCAGGCAAAAGGTGTTGAACTATTATATCAATCGCTGCAAGTCAACAATAATCTCAGAGTAAATCCCAAACGGTGCATGATTGCATCTGTTCAGTGGCTGTTCTGTCCATAAAAAAAAAAAACTATTTCATGCCTTTGCTCTGATTTGGGTGTGAAACTTATCCTAATGTGTTCATTTGTATTACAGTGACTCACCATGCTGCAATAGGTTTACTTGGCAAAAAAAAAAAAAAAAAGATTAATATCAGTAATTCACAATCAATGAGATGACTTCCCACATTTTCATTCATCGTAATTTTGCATATCTATCATGCTTATTTTATGCTGTATTGCATTAAAGTTAATACTGTAGCTAGTATGGATTTGAGGGCTGATCTGCATACAATATTTCCAGGTTATGCATTTTCCTTTGCCTTTGTGCCTCTTAGCAGAATGTATTCTCAACGCTGTCTGTACCGTTCTCTGCTGCAATTAAACAATCATTACCCTGAAGATGGATATTCTTACATCTTTTACTGAACATACCTCTCAATCTTTGATTTTAGTGTTGTTTACTGCATATTCAAAAAGTAGTAAAAGAACAATAAAAGCTCAGAACCAGAATTTAGAAATTTTCAGTTTATTGGGAACATTGTGCTAGTCTGGTTTATGGTTTAAATACTGTTTCACTGAGAACAGCTTCCTGTGTCATATACTGCCTAACAGTATAAACAGCTTTGAAGTGATCTGTTTAAAGTAGTCATAGATCTTACTAATAATCGTACAGTATAAACCAGGGGGACACTGTTAGGTGCTTAGAGAAAGCTGCAGCTTCCACATCCGTGTGGCCGTAGAAGATGCGTGTGAACCAGTGGGGCTTTGATTGTTTTCTCAACACTGGAACCAACTCAAGCACGTCAAAGCTTTGATAATTATTTTTAGCCCGATGCATCGATATGTTAGTACTTGTTGTGGAATTTCGTCAGATCTTTGTATCGTGAAATTGTGTTTCTCTGTTCGTTTCCTGTGTGCCTGATTCCCTGTGTACATCTCCGGATGCATTTCTAGCTCAATGGCAAATTTATTAAACAAAAGCCAAACAAAAAGTTAGTCAAATGCAAGAACAGTAGTGCAATGGAAATGAGTGAGGAAAGCTACGCTATCGATAACAATTGAAACTATAATAATTAAATACTAAAATGTGATGATTATTATAGTGTTCTACTGTCATATTAAACATGGTGTGGATGTTTTCTTGCATGCAGAGGAGACTACAGCGTTGTTTGTCTTTCCAGTCAGAGAAATCTGAAGTGCTTTTTTTTTGCCATGTTTAAGAAGATTAAGCCATGGTTAGCTCACAATTGAGCTATTTATGGATTGATTTTACCCTAGTTGGTGGAACAAGCCTGTACCTATCCAACAACTGTTTGTAGATGTATGATGCACATCACTGGCAACTTTATGTCATAACCTTGGGGAGTTTTTCCTTTTAAAACAAGCCAAATAGAATTGGCTGGGTTGGTGAAGGCCCTCTCCTCCAGCCCAGGTGGGGCCTGTGGGTTTGAGGCTTGGCATCCTGCTCTGTGAGGAGTAGCATGGGTTAAGTTGGCATGGGCTTCTTTGGTTCATGTTGCAGTATTTCTCTGCAGCCATTTGCCAGGTGCCCACAAGGTACCAGCTGTCATTAGTGAGGGATACACCCTCTCCTCTGATTGGCAGTCAGTCTGTCTTTGCAGTACTGTCAGGATTGTATTAAAATAGCAGGTGACTGTGTTGGAGGAGTGCCTATTATTCAAAGGGGTCTACTCATCGTGTGTATAGGTGCTGCAGCAATGTTTGGAGAGGTACTGCTGGCAACACAGATGGGAGAAAAATAGGTAAAAATAGGCAGAAATCGGCAGGCTGGATCAGTGTCACTACTCCAAATGTTTTTTAGGGTCTGACAAAATTCAGTAGGTACTGAAAATCACTGCGAAAAAATATAACAAAGATAAAATCTGTAAGAATAAAAACCTGAAGGAAAACAGCAGATGATATAGTGGTATGAGGTTTGGAACAAGTAGGAAATCAATAAAAATCAAGAAAATCAATATAATAGAGCAAACATCAGCTGTCCCACTTCAGCATGATGAAGGTTACTGTGGGCCAGAAGTGAAGAAACTGGACTTGTAGTTCAGAGGTGGCATTTCACAGATATCCTGTGTAAGAGAGTTTGAAACTGTAAGGTTTCCCTATATGACAGGATTACAGCATATACAGTATATGTAAAAACTGTAATGACTGCATTTAATGGAACATTTAAGAAAGGGCAAAGCATGCACAATAAATGTACTGTTATGTGAATTGAACGGTAATCTGCTGTAATATTTAATAAACCTCTTGAACAAAAATTTTAACATTTTAGTAGAGTCTCTTTTGGTGGTAATATGGTGTAAAGGAGCATAGGTATGGTGGAGATATGTATCTCATGCCTATGAATTTGAATCTGTTGACCTTAAATCAATTGAAATGGCCTTGGTGTAGCTCAGGGAGGGAGGGATATGGTAGGCAGGGAAATCCATGTCTCATTGCTCATCAGTGGCCCCTGCTGGCTGGTGGGCCATCGACAGTCTGCCTGCACAGTGCTTCACATGGATTGTCTTTAGCAATGAGTAAAGCTTGAGGATATGGTTGAGAGTTCCCAATTTGAAGAAAAGGGGGAAACCCCCCTAGCATTACCTTTTCATTTAACATTAACACAGATTGCAGAAAACAGACTGGCAGAAGTAGGAAGAAAAGCACCCACCCTCTCTAAACATAAGCTACAGGGTTTTCACCTTCCGCTGCGATGTTTATATTCAGGAACTAGTTGTTTTTTTCTGCAGTGGCAAATGTCATTTTGTTTGGCTAAATATAATTGTGTAATAATTAAGGCTCACATTGCACTGCAAGCGGCGCAAGGCCCCAAATTAATAGTTGAGGGCAGTCGGGTGGAAAAGGCCATTCCAAGGTGCAGACCTGCAGAACGCAATGTGCACTTCATTATAACTGGCTGCATCGCTAACAGATGGGGAGATAACATTTTAGGAAAGGGCCGTTTGGAAGACACCGTAATGTTCTCGATGCCGGAGCTCGGAACCTTTGCCAGCATTACTCTTTTGGCAGCTTTTGCTCCTACATTCTGAATATAAATGTATTGGCCCTTGGCGTGTAATTATGACTAAAAACCACATATTTTGTCAATGTGGGTGTCGGAGTATGTGTGCGCCTGTGCGTGTGTGTGTGTTCCATTTTGACAGCCAAAATGCATGGCACAATTACTCAGAGGTTGAGAATTATATTAATAATTCATGCATAATGTGAAAGACAGAGATTATACAGATGTGTACCAGGGCAAAGTTCATTTTACTGAAGTTTGGAAAGTAACCATGGCAGCCACGTTACTGTTGCGTTCTACTTGCATGAAACTAAAGCCACATAGTTTCAAAATAAACACGGCGGCCGTAACTGAAGGCAAAACGCTCTATTTTGACCATTGTGCTATGAGTTTTTACTGTTAAATGGAGCCAAATGTGTTTTAAGTTGTTTTGTAATTATTCCATTTGGTACTCGGACAGTTACTGCTGTATCACAAAAAGAATGAATAGATAGAGTCAAGAGGGACAGCTAAATGTTTTCATTATGCAGAGTTTCACCAGGCATTTAGACAAATAGAACTCATGGTAGAGCACATCACGTTTAGCTAAGGCATTTATTCAAGAAGCAGCAGCTAGACTGTCCTCATTTCCCCTTTCATTTCATCGTCCTAAAGAATAAATTGCAGCACTGTTTTCAAATGTTTTTCGTTGTTGTTGTTGTTGTAATTGTTTGGGAGGGCGATGAAAGCAGACAGTGTGTTCTTGTGATTTTATCAGTATGCATTCATGTCCTCAGTGTAAGGCAGCAGTGTAGGATAATGGCTGCCGGTTTGATCCCTGGTAGGACATTGTCCAAGTAAACCCTTGAACAGGGCACTTCACACAAAATTGATTTGGTAAATATCCAGCTGTATAAAATGGAGAGTGACTGAAAATGTGAAAATGTTTCTAGCTCGCTCTGGATAAGAGCATCTGGTAAATGTTGTATGAATACAGAGGAAAAACGTTAATTCATCCGGTCAATCAATCAACAAATCAACGCCTCATGCAGTCGCTCCTGTCTTTAATAGTTCTATCGAAACGTAAGATTTTATTGTAAAAAATGATCTCACTGATCTGGTACTCATGAAAAGGATTCAAGCCAAAAGCATTTGAAAGACCATCATGCCGGAGATACTAACTATATCCATATCCACTGTGAGTGGGGTCTGGAAATGGTCTCCATATGGATTTAGAAGATATGTGTGCAATGAGATTTAATTGGCCCTTTTATTAGTCTCTTTCTCTAAATTGCATCTCCATATATGGAAATTATATGCTGTCACATATCTACAGTGGAGGGCTCCCTGCTGGTACAGGATATTGAAGTTTTGATTGGATAAGCTGGAGGACGGTGGGGGACCAGCATGCCACACTGTCGTCTCTATTCGATAACACGATTTTACAGCAGCCTCGGCCTCAACTAACAATGATATTTATGATAAAATAAAATCTAAACCAGCTCATGCAGCATGTTCCTCACGCTTTGATGGTACTTTGTGATTTTGGGCCAGCTTCCAGTGTGAACACAGCTATAATGTAGCCTTTCTGAATCTGAATATGATATCAATGAATGGCATTATGGCTCATTATGGATGTGCTTTTTGCTCAATAACTGTATTTCAGCCCTTTTGCATTAGACCAGGGCTGTTACACTCAAGTCAGCAGTGTTTTACAGTGGCCACTGAATCATCAGCCAGTTTAGGTTTTGGGAACAAAGTGTGTGGACTCTTTAGCCAATAGCTTAACCACAGCAGTTAAATCATCTTTATCCATTGATTCAAACAAAGGACACTGAGACCCTCCAGATTCTAATGTCCCTCCTAAACTGACCCAACCCCAGGGAAAGCTAATCCCGGGCAGTCTGACGATGCAGAAAAGCCAGCATAGATCTGTCTAGAAGGACATACATTGTTTTCCCATGAATTGCTGTGTTATAATTTTTTTTACATTTTTGCTCACTAACCCTATTGAAGTGGTCTTGCCATTGCAATTTTGTAGAGAATGTTACTTGGCAGGAGATCTGATGTGTGACCCTAGAAGTCACGGGGTTTACGCTTACGTGGTTTTTCGACCCATAGTGGGATTAATCCGGTTATCCCACCAGTGAACTCTTCGCCCCAAGTGTTTCAGCCCTGGTCTCCTGCAGTGGTGAGTTCAACATGGGTTGAAAGTCTCCCTCCGGGATAGAAAATGTTATCTACACACAGTTTCCTCTTTACCCCGGTGTCACCCGGGTGAAAGTCATATTTGCTTCAGTAAGTCATATGACGAGCCCAGTGGCGCCTATAAACTTGACATTACCTTACATTCTGATCTTTCATGCTACCATTTCAAGTTACCAGACAATCACATATGCATATATGATCACATACCTTGCTCAAGGATACAATGGAAATGCCCCTGCTCTTCCTTGAAACTGAACCTGCAACCTCTGAGTTGTAAGGCCAGCCCCTTAGCCAATATAATATCCCGTCAACCATAACTGATAAGATCAAGATAAAACTTGCAATAAGTAAATGAAAACGTATTATATTTCTAATAAACCAGATCACAATTGATTATGACACTACATTTATAAGAAAAAGCAAGGAAAATTCCAGACCCTCTGCATGACAGCATAAGTTTGCTGCTCCATTATTGTCTGTGGTTTTCTTGTTTTATTTATGTAAAGAAATACAAATGGATAAAAGAACAGGTTTTGCTGAGTTCAGATGAACAATGGCGTTCCGTCCGCATGGTGGCAGATATAAATTGCGGAGATGTAAAAAAAACCTTACGCGTTTACTGTAGCTGAAAGCGCGTGATATAGTGGTATGCTGTGCATAGCTCATTGTGGGAGCCCCATCCTAGAAGTGCGTTGCAGGCAGTCTCAATTAACAGAATAACACAGTCTGCGGCCTCCCTATGCTCAGTATCAGGCGTTTTCATCGTGACAGATCAGAATGAGATGAGCTTTGACAGGCCTGAATATAAAGTCCTGATTTGTTTTTGCTGGTAGGGGGTTATTTACACACTGCTGTGCCCCATTTAAAACAAATGCTAACACTTCAAACACACACCAGTTCCCACAAGGATGGTAGATCTTGTATTGTTTGATCAGTGGACTACGTCGTTTTTAAAGACAAAAAAGTGTTTTTTTTTTTTTTTTTTGTAGGATTTCTGCAATTCAAAGCATTTTGTAAATGAGCTCATTAAGGAAGGAAAATGAACTTTTTCCCACAATAATATCAAACAAAGAAACACTATAAATAATGATGGTTTTCCTAAGATCTTTTATACACAACAGGCTTTAATGGGGTTCCTCGCAGGTCTGGTGCTCCTCGCTTCAGTGTTTTTGCAAAAATTTGTTCTCACATCTCAGCGTCAGAATCATGTTTCACTTTTCTCAAATGTGTTCCTGCCTCATGACCCAAGTAACCGAAAAATAGCTTAGTTTAGGGCGAGTTATTACAAACCCCCCGGGGAGTGAGATTTAGAAGCCATTTTAGGTGATGGCATTTTTTTTTTTGCTTGAAGCCACCTATGACTGCCTGTGCTGGTTCTTCCACTTCTGCGCTCTGCAAAGGCTCAGCGAATGTGAGGGATGACTCAGTGAAATGGAAAAAAGCAAGCCTGCTTGTGAATGTTTCAGATCTTATTGTTGATTGGACAAGCGTGCACTTTCAGTTGCATTTCAGTTGGTTGTCAGTCTGAGCAGAGGCAGATCAGCAGATCTTTCATTTAATAAAGGTCTTTCCATCAACATTTGTCTTAACTTACACTTGATTTTGTTTGTTTTTTTATGTTCTTTTTAGTGCCCAGCTGTGAATTCAATTATGAAATTTAAGAACAAATTTTTACATGCAGGCCTTCTTGTCAGTTTTTTTCCGGTGCCTTTCAGTCACTGTTGTGCTTTTCATATTTTTGTGACTACATTCATAAGCTTGCCTTAATTGCAGAAATCCCAGGTTTTTTAAAGGGATATACATCTTTAGTTTCCTTATCTGCAGTTCAGCTTATGCTTAGCAGCTGAGCAGCGCAGGGAAACAGACTGATAACCCCAGTGTGTGTGAGCCGCTTGTAAAGGATGTCTGCTCACCAGGCGCCATCATGTTCTACAGCCTCCTTTGTGCTCTTTCATATATCAGCTGAGCCTCTCAAACCAGCGCTGGCTTTGGAGACAGTTCACATTCCTTTGATATTCCATTTTGTAACACTTACATTTGATCAAGGGGTTTTTTTAATGGACTCCAAAGGTTTTTTTATGTAAGTGAGAGGTCGTTATTCCTTATTTTAATTGGACGTTGCTGTCAGCTCCACATCATTACAATCACAGGAAGAAGCGGCCACATATGTGCCATACTCTGACTCACTCGCTATTTTTTGCACCGCTGCAAACGTGACACCAATCACATATTGCTTACTGACAACGCTATTGACATTATTCCGGAGGAACACAAAGTCAAAATATGTTCAGTTCATGAGCCGGCAGGGAGGGATGAAACTTAAACCCTATTTTTAACTCCTGTTCCCCAGCCAATTTAACCCTCATCAATTTGGACTCCAACCGGGACTTGGAGCACCCAGTCACAGGAATCTCATATACTGTATGGATTGACTTCACCTGATTGGATTTTGAAGTTAAATTCAATTTGCCAGTTTGCTGGACAAAGTAAAATTGGACCCCCATTCATCTCCACAGAAAAAATAACTGGTCAACAGATTTTTACTTGAAATAAGGAAGAGTTCAAAGGATGGAATTTCAAAACTTTACAAAAATGAAATATAACCATTCAGCGCTAAATTAAGAAATACTCAGAGATGAAAAAAGCAAATGGCAAGTTTAGGGGCCTAAAAGCTCATGTTTTCTGAAAGCAAACAAAAAAAAACAGCCGAGACACATTCATTTTTAGAAAGAATCTGAGTGGTGCCGTGGTGGTTTTTCCATGCAGAAACAGTCTCGTCGCTCATGTGGAATGCTGAATTTTAATCAGCGCTACCCGATTGTTTAAACCGAACAATGCGGAGAGCCATGCAGTGCTTCAGATTTTATATCTTTAGATGTGTAAGACAAAGGCCTGCATTGCACCAACGGTTGTCCTTAAATTCGACTCTCAAACGCAGCGACTGAAGCACAGCACAGCGGCTTCATCTCAGAGATAGCTAAATTCACCCGAGCCGTTTTGACGCAGGAAAAAATTTAATGCGTAGCATTTAGTTGGCAGTCAGAGTTAAGGACAACTTAGATTCAGCTCAAAATCTAAATTGATTAAACTATTTGCTGCTGACTCTTCAACTGCCTCGCCACCTAAAAAAAAAAACTATGCGAAAACAAAAAAAGAAAAACAAAAAAATATATAAATAGTTTATAAATAGTTTCCAAGCTTGTAACCTTGAGTCAGGTTGGATTTCCACCTAGGAAACTGTCACTGCACCCTTGAGCCTGATGCTAAACCTGAATTGCTTCAGTAAGTATCCAGCTGCATAAACAGATACTGTGGAAAAAAATCTTTGCAAGTTAAGAAAGCGTGTCCATCGAGAAAATAAATAGTCATGAAGCTCAAGCGCGCGTCTCGATGGGGGCAGCAGTAGAACGACAACCCTATTTATTCTTAAATTCTGCACCTTCCCAGAGGAAATTATGGTCTGTTAGCCTGGATATGAATTTCCCTGAGGGTAGCCTACGCACACATAGAAACGTGCACAAATGAGGACACCTGAAGGTTATCATTAGAGTAATGGAGAGGTGCACTGATCTTATTACTAGCGTTTCAGTGTAACAAGCCTCAGTATGCACCATTAATTACCCTCGCAGTCAAGAGAAGATCTGCATGCGCAGGCATAAAAAATATTGACTTCCGCGCAAACACCGAGCCCAAGGCCCGTTTATCTGTCATAATTAACACCCTGCAGCAGGGAAAGCGCCAGAATCGTCGTGGGTGAAGGTCGGCGGGCAAAGTCAGTGGCGCACTTTGTGAACAGAGCGTAAAGTAACCAAGGGATTGTACAGCACAGCTGCGGACTGACATAAGGGCGACGGGCTTGAGCAATGTCTCCCGTAAGACTACGGATGTTTTCGCTGACCTTTGCGCAGCCCTCCATGCGGTCAACGAGGAAACTTTCTGCATGTATTTTCAGCTTCAGACGCTCAATCTCTCATAGACTTTCCTGGCATTGGTTTCCTGTAACCTGATTGGTCCTGGCAGATATCCAATCATAGATTTGGTTGAGTGGTATAGCTCATCATTTCATACTGGCATTTTTCAGGTGTGTATCAGGTGCTCTATTTTGTATCCGAGTCTGAAATTTGAGGTCATTGAAAGTACGACTATTTTGGCCATTCAGTAGAATCAATTTTCAGACAACATGACTTAACAGTTTATTGTGATGTGGCAAGTTGTATAAAGGTACAAAGATTTGATCTTGGGCTTGGTGTCCAAGGGGGCAGCATCATACCCCACAATTTATTGAGTGAACCCCCCCCAAATGGAGACCACTAGAAGAGAAAGAGAAAAAATGAGGGAAGCAGGAGGGATGTGGGAAGCAGGGTGTGATGGGAGACAAGGTATGTGACAATTTAATGAAGAGAAAACCGGATTGGACGGACAGCAGTATTTGAATGAAGGGTTGTCTGAAAATACCTCTCCCAAAACTTTGTTTTAACAAACTCAATTAAAAGTATGTTTCTGACTTCCACATGTAACACTGTCTTGTGTTCATACTATTATGCTCATAAAGCATAGTAACAAATGGAATGTTTCTTAGCAAAATAAATCTGTGAATCCATAACTCAACACTTCTGGAGTGGGACTTTAACTGGCTGTTGGTTTGTTAGTAAGTCACAGCTCTGCAGGTCGGTTGTTCCATACCAGAGTGAGAGGCCACATGTGTGCATATGACATTCTAGTTGGAACGTGACCTTATTTGTCAAGAGTAATCTCCATAATCATTGACTTTGTTGTCCTCGCTTGAGTAACCTGCTGTACAACATTTTTTAGGCTGATACAGTTTCTGAATGAGCTGTTTCCGCCTGGTTAAAAAAAAAAGAATGTGCGTTTCCCTCTGAGTGTTCATATTTAATAGCAAGGCTTTTTAACTGTATACAATGCAAACCCTTGACTTTAAAGTTCTAAGAAATAATGATGTATTGTGGGAGTTAGTTATTCCATACTTGGTAAAAAAAATCTTCTTTTCAGCAGTTGAAGGTCTCTTACCATGTTTGCTTCTCAAAAACACAAATTCAATCTTTATATCATTTGCTGTCAAAGTGTTTCATTTGCATGGCATTGTTTCAGTTTTTAAATACAATATTAAGTTACTTTTGTCTGGATTTCTTTGCATTTCATACATTACTGACCGGTATATTGCTGTTAATAATGGTGTTTTTTCAACAATCTTGTGCATACAGAAGGGTTGTTGGGTTTTCTTTTGTTGTTTTCCGTAAATGTTTGTGTTGTTGAAACCAATCAATGAGCCAAAAGCCTTGAGAAAGGGTAATCCTAGGTTTATTTCTGGGACATAAGAGGCAGAGCGCACAGCCCAAAAAAAGCGACTTCTGGAACTCTGCATTTCAGGTCCCCTACTTGATGAAGCTTTTTGGCCAATGCACAAGTGAAACCTGAGACCAGACACATATGTTGTGTGCAGCTAGAGGACTTCGTCAATTTAGGCGTCCTTAGACATTTTAGGTGTTTTTGTTTGCTCTTGAGTAAGGTGCAAATGGAGATGCTCAGTCATATAAACGCAGAGGGTACCAGACATAAAGTCATCGAGGAGCAAACAGCCTGCTCATTCATCACTGTCAGAATTTAAAGTATTTAAAGATACATTTAGGTTTTTTTTGCAGTGCAACTCAAATCTATTTTTCCACCCATGCGGGGAAGAAAGAAACAAAACAGATTTTACTTCTCATCTCTCACGTTAAAGCATGTTCACTTTCATCCTGGTCAAATCTCATCATTCTTAGTCATTCCAGCTTTTCGTTTTTCTTTTACTTCATGAATTGCGCATTTTCAGACATACTGTTTGAGGCAGCATGAAAGATACTGTATTTTTTTCTCACAGAAACAATCAAACAAGCCAGTCGCCAGAAACCACCTCAGAATTCATGGGCTACCAAAATGAGATTCTGTTTTGGTGAGCTTGCTATACTGACAAGTGCTTCCCCATGTGCCATGTGACTTCTTGTGCGTGGAGTTGTATCAGAAGATTAGGAGGATACAGTCACTGAAACGTGCCGCTCACATGGCTGCTATAATAAGCCCGCAGATATGTAGCACGTTGGAACATTTTGATCCATTTGCATGAAAAGGGAGTTTGACTGGGAGCGACGCGGCGCTCTGTCTGTGTCGTTAGGATGCCGCTCAGTAGATGGTTCCAGGTATTTAACCCCCGATCTGTTGCTTTCAGCCCAATTGGTTACAACAGAATGATTTCCCCCTCATACTTTGAATATCCCGGCTCATTAAAACAACATTTCAGGCAAAAATAACCAAGGGGGAGGTAAGGAGCAGGGGACTTTGTTCACCCCGCTGGAAGGTCAGGGTCAGACATTTATTTCCAGGGTGCTGGAAAACATCCAGTGAAAGCTTAGACCCCTGATCTGATCTGGGATCCTCTGGAAAAACATAAGATTTGTAGATGAACATGTAGCAAGAGCTAGCATGGTGCATTCTTGTGGTAACAGCTGTTGTGTGCTGAACGGGCTCTTATCCCTGTTGGATTCTATATCTCAGTTTTTAGCTCATGAATGTTTCACGTTAGCTGTGCATAAGATAAATGCTTCAGGAACAATTTGGGAGCCACTGCATTGTTTTGCGGTGGGTTAAATTGTGATGTTCTATCTCATGTATTTACATATTTAGTCACGGATCGATTTTCATTTTAGAGTCAAAGATATGGCAAATGTTTGAGTGCAGAGAGACCAAAGTGTTTTTGCTGCTAGTTTGATAGTTAGATCATTCATGACTGAGTGTGATCCCCATGAGTGACGATGTTAGAACGCTGTCGTTTGCCATCTGGACTAATCACAGCTACAGGTGTCTGACCTGACAAAAGACGCTGCAGCCAAACACAAGTACCCACTACACCTGTCCATGATCCAGACATTGGACTGGATTCAGTCAACATTTTTCTTTAAAGTTGAAAAGCATTGATTGAATGTTTTATGAATAATTTTGGGGGGCTTTGAAATGGACATTTGTGAAGCCCTGTCCCACAGCGCTACTAGTTGCTTAAAGAAACTGCACTTTCTGAAGCTGTGGTACTGCTGATGGAGTCCTACCTCTCAGTTCCCTCTGTACAAACCCGTTCTGATGTAGTCTCAATTCCAGACACTCGACGGGTGATAAAATCTCTGGTTATCTATGTTAATTTTCATGGGCTAGACTTCCTGAAATCTGACAGGTTACGGCAGGTTTCTGGTCGAGGATTTGGCAGGCTTAGGTGGTTCACTGTTTGATTAACGTGCTGTATTTAAGCAGTAACTTCAGCACATTGCTGGAAGTTGGGTAGAGTTATACCACACTGGAGCAATGAGGTACTTAGGCTCACATTTATGAGTGAAGCTGGTCCTGATTTGGCCATAATCCAGCAACACTATACACATCCTCATCCTGGTGGTATAAAAATAGCTTTCTTGTAAGACGAGAATGCTACAGCTAATCCACTAACGCCCTGCTTTCCACACTTGTGCTCTGGCAAACGTTTATGAACGAGATGAGCTGGTAAGATTTGTGGCCATTTGATCAGGCCACGGAGAACAGTAAAAAGGCATGAGTTTATTCAGGCTCAAGAAGAGAAATCCGAACGATGGCATTTGCAATCTGCTGTTTCACTGATGTACAGTTTATCTTGCTTTCAGCAGACATTCCTATCCAGTGTGTGACTTACACAGTTCACATTTTTTTCCACACTATCCATTTACACAGCTGGATATTTACCAGAGATGGAAAGTTAAGCAGAGTATCTTACATAGTGGTGAAATGGCAGTGCCTTACCTGAGAATTGAACCTGTAGCCCCTGAATTAGAGGCACAGCTCCCTTACCACCAAACAACACATGCTGGCCAATTGAGTCTTTTTTAAGTGGACCCCCTCCCACCGATCAATGCTGTTGGTGACGGTTTTTAATCAGCGTAATGAAGTTACCAGCTCCATGGCACCAAAATGTCTGCACACCTGGCGCACAGTTTTGCGATTTTCCCTGGTAATATCTGTGCGAATTTGTTGCGGTTTTAATTGAATTTGCTGGCTGTGAGCACCCCAGATGGTGAGTCCAGGGCTATGCAAACCCAGCCCAGCCCTCCGTGGTTTGTGCCAATGGAAGAAAAAGTGTGTTTGTTCTTCTTGTATTGTTACCTCGTCCAAGAACATTGTTGTCATCCACAAATAAATAATTAAATAAACTGACAACAAGAGAGTTAAATAAACATCCAAAATTCACACATTTATTTATTTACAGTGGAATGCTAGGATATTTTGTTTTGTGATCGCTATTTAGCAAGGTCAACGAGCACCGAAAACTTGCCAAACTCGCTTGTGAAAAAAAAAAATAAAAATTTGAGCATTTTAATGCAAGCCAAATTTTTGGAGAAATGACTGAGTCCAGAAGTGGATTATGAGACAAAACCGAAACTACAGTTTTATTATTTAAGTGTATACTTTGAATTTCATGTTTGACCATATGTGGCAGCAGCTGTGTGCTTTCTTTATTAAGGTAGTCTTTCAGCTGTCATTGCCAATTTAGCGTGCGGGCCGCAAACATCCTTTAAAATGAGCAAACGTGCATCCCGTGTGTAGGCTGGGCGGGAGCTCTGTTCGCACTCGAGAAGAAGGGGAGGCAGAAGGGCGCCTGCAGCTGGCAGCAGAGGGGGACCATACGGCCGTGGGTGTTCCAGAGGGGTTTAACTAATTTACCGCTCCTCCGCCGAATCAGTTCCACTCTGCGCTGTATGCAGGAGCTGCCATGAGTTCTGGGCCCCCCGGCCCACCAGTCACACTGATGAACATTGATTGGGGCCCCTGGCCAGCCCATTTTCCAATGAGTCAAAATCACCTGTCACTGCATTAGCATACAGAGTGTACTGCATTAACAGAATAATGTGTCCCAATGCTATTGCTTCAGGTGGCCGCCCCTCTTTTGTGTCTGGCACTGTACCGTCAAAAGCCTGAGTAATTTAACGTGATTTGGCCCCACTTAAGCACTTAACATTGATGATATGCACAACCTTTTAATATTTAAGCACAATGTTTTTTTTCTTCATTTAACACTGTTGACAATTCAGCATTTATTTTGCCCTTAGATGTACAGTCTGTACCAGAACATTTAGCTACTGGGTTGTATATTTAGATTAAGTACCGATCCACTGTCTCTCCGGACTGGGTCCAACTCGGTGAAGGAACGGAAACTGTATCTTGCCAAAAACCCCGTCTTGGCAGTTTTAGCATGAGAGCATTTTTTGCCTCATTGCTGAAGCAAAGCCTCCAGGTGCTCTTTCAACCCTGAAGACTGACATAACCCTTATTTACCAAGGAGTTAACTGTGTTTAAGGATGGATAAAAGAACATCTCACAAGTTATCACAGAGGTTACATGAATCACATTTACCTGTGTGGAGTTCATGAGAGCAGCATGAATATAAATGAGATGCAATGGTGATATTATCAGAATCTCTCTGACACCTCCCTATAATTCAGTCCTATGAAATGTTGCTTGGCTCTGAAGTGCACTGTATGTAATCACTGTAACAGTAACCATGCTGTAACTGTTAAATTATCAATGGAGATGGGAATACAGTTCCTGCAACCTCCCCTGCCCTCATTTAAATACAGTTCACTTTTCAGTAAATCCAATGAGAATAGACAAACTTTTACTGAGATGAAGTTTACACTGGCCTTTGAAATTGGAAGGAAATAACACTCTTCACATAAAGGAAAAAACTTTTCAATGGATGTAATATTTGAAAAACAGATGTTACCATTGAATAGCGAATAAAATCTTGACTACAGTCTTTATATCGAGACATATCTATATACACATGTCGAAATATTTACCTGAACAAAGGTATGATGATGATGATGATTATTATTATTAATAAAGAATAATCATAACAGAAGAATAATAATTTTCTTTTACAAAGCTGCTCAATACTATTCATGCCTCTCCTTCTGATGAAGCTTATTGTGCTGGAGGAAGTTTATGCTTTGAATCATATACCTCATTAATTAATATTAATCCAGTTAAAGGGATTTTATTTCTACGCCCCATTAACTTTGGTAGCCAGCTGTAAAGCCACATTAAGAAGGTGAGTTTGGTCCTTTGACTGCAATTTGGCACCAATCAAGTGTTCTTATCAGAGAAGGGAATGTGATTGGCTATTGACAATAATATGATTGGATAGAAATGTGTCCGGGCAATAAACAGGTCTTCGGTGATAGCCCCGATTTCATGGCGATGAAGTCAATACACATTATCAGAGTGCATTATCCATGCCTTGCCTTCTCCCAGCCTCAGTATGTGTGATTCACTAGATTCATTTTAACCTAATATGTGACATGATTTCCATGAGAATAGTCTTATGGCTTTTCAGCAGCCTCTCCCGACTTATGTTCATGGCCATAGTCATGTATGGGCCTGTCTTATCCAAATTAGCTTGTGGCATGAGCAGATCTTAGTCTGTAATTGCCCAACTGGGAGCATGAGACACCAGATGTCTCGCAGAATCCACTAGTAATGGACCTATGTTCCTTCAAACTGTGTCAGGATCTAAGCTAAGAATGCCGTTGTTAAATCTGTATTTTTTTTTTCTGAACGCACATATTACAGCACTACAGAATGACATCTTTCTATCTCTGTCTCCCAGAGGCAGAGGTTCATGGTGTCTGAACACACAATGCAGTCAGACACAGGCATGGAAGTGTTCACATGGCCAGCCTCTGAGCTCAGCACAGGCCATGGAGATCGATGACTTTGGACAACTTTTATCTTTCTCATACAGAGGGCCGAAAGGATCAGATTCACAAGATGCACTATGGATTTCAGGCCTTTAATCTAAGGATTTCCATAAGGTTTCATAGAAATGGACCAGGATTTAGTTGAACACTGGAAAACCATATAAGAAGAGGATGGTGTAGTTGCAAATGAGTGCTCCAAACCTCTCGCTCCTGTCCAACACCGAATGTACCCATTGAGCTGCATGTTGCTTTGGTTGAGAGGGAGGAAGACTTTCTAAGCTGTCCTGACCTGACTTTAGTGATGGAGGCATACATCACCGTTCATTCATGTACAAAAATATTGCTGTTACCTCGTAAAAGTGGCTATTGTTAGACATGGATTATCAATCTTACTGCCAGCGCAGCTGCAGCCGGTTCTCCATACCATGCGGTACGTTCACCTCCTCCATGAGGAATGTTGGAGACGCACTGTGACAGACACAGGGAGGGATTGACTCAAAATTGCTGTCTTGAACTGCCCTCATTCACAGCTGGTTGTGACTATTCACAACACATAATACCTAGGCTTAAATCTCCTCCCGAGCAGCTGTCTGACAATATGGTGGCATTAAGCCCTCAATTAGGAATGACCTTGTTTTCTTAGTTATTCTGTCATTCCCACCCCCGTATCCTTTTGTTGCTACTTTGGAATTTCTCCAGCCAAGAAGCATCCAAAACTGTGCTTTTCAGCTAAAGGCGAAGTCTAGCTGCCGCATTCTCTGTGTAGATTAGAAGGCCTTCAGTGACTGTCTGAGCAGATTTATTCTTTGATAAGCTGCCCAGAAAGGCTTCATAAAGCCTACCACTTTCTTTAGCTGCAGCGACCCCATGTTCCACAGCTGTCTGTCTTGGTTTCAGGAAACTGTAGGGAATGAAGCCAGAGATCAGACATATCCAGAGGACGGCACGCAATATCACCTGTACATTCGTGATGTCTGTGTAGTTATGCCAGAAATCCTCTGTTCACCAGAGTGTTATCAATGACTGATTGAAATGTAGGTAATATGGAGCTATAGCCAGCTGTGTTCTTAATTACAGTTTTGAAATAAGGTTGTCCGTATTAAATATTATGTACTGTAATGTTAATACACTTGCTGTTCATGCGAAAACCTGGAGGATTTCAACCTCCAAGTTACATTATCAAATTAAATAATGATGGCTAACACACAGGAAGGCTGACCTTATTTCACGTGTTTCTCAGTAATAATTTCATGTTAACAAAATAGTTGTGATGTAACTACATAGCTGCCGTTTAATGTAAAGTGTTACTGAGCTGTCAGTTATTTGGTTCTGTCCTACAGTAGTTTTTGGATATCATAGAGTAGTAAGTATATATGTATGTATTTAGGACCTTCTAATAGCCACATTGTATATCCAGTATTTATATATGTAACTGTGGGTGTGAAAATACATCAACAGGGAGCGATCCCATATAAAAATCTATTTTCTTTTCTCACCACTGCTCTTGTGTTCTGATTACATGATTGGGAGCTGTTCCACAGACCGCGCAAGCTCTCTGCCTTTACCAAATATTCATCAAAGCTGTAAGTGTTTGCCATGAGCATCAAAGAGTGAAAGTGTCAAAAACATGATAAAGTAAAGAAGCAGAGAGTGTTGGATGGGCTTGACTGGGATGTGTGGGACGATTCTGTTCCCAGCTGTCCACATGCATCCAAGGTCGCACAACCGACCTTTATGTCGTTGCATTTCTTTGTTTTGTCGGAGCATTGTTCGAAATTGGATGACCATGACTAATATTATGTCCTCATTGCAGTGATTAATTACGACAAGTGGCGACTTTGCCTGATGGTGAAAATGACACAGGGGTTTTTAGTTGTCTTTGATTCAACATGTTTGAGCTGAATCTGTACCAAGAGGTGCTGACTTTCTAATAGGACTGAAGGGCTTTCCTTTTTCTCTAGCAGCCACCTTCACCATGCAAAGTGATGTTCGCCTCAGAAGCCAAAGTGTGTGTTGTACTTTCATTGTTAGAAGGGAGTATCTCTGTGTTCAGCTGCGCAGTGGGATTTTTGTTGTCACGCATCAAGGTGTGTGTTTGCACAGTTTCGGCAGGCATCGGGGATGCTTTTTAATTGCGTTTTCAGTTCAGAGCTCCGTAACCAAATTAGAACAAACTCCCAAGTGACCATTCAGTATGTTTGATGTTCTGGAAAGCGTCTTATACTTCAAAAAAGCAAAACTACGACTGAGAATGGGGGGTTTCTCTCAAAGCCGGAGAAAGGCTTGGTTTCCAGCCATCAAAACACAAGAGACACACTGGGAAACCATAAATCTGTTGATCACACAAGCTCCTGCTGGCCAGGGAGATATGGGAGATTAAATCTGATGAGTCATTAGCAGGCGTCCAAAAATACCGCCGCGACAAAGTGACGGGGGGGCTTGGGGGTGGGCGGTGGCGGGGCATTACACAGATTTGTCTTGGTTTTTCGGCTTGGGCCCACTTTGAGTGGATCTCAGTACCCCCACCCAGCCATAAATAAGAGGCTGGCTGCGTTCTATGGCATCGTAAAGCTCAGAGATGAAAAGGATCACCGTTAGCTTGTTCCCCATAAGCTTGGCTACTGGGCTGCTGTCTGCCGAAGGGGGCAAGTGAGGGGAACGTTGAGCGAATACTATGGAACCCACAGCCCCATGATCCTGCTTTACATTCACTCAACATTTGTCCATAACAGTCGGATGGGAGAGATGTTCGTGTGGGTGGGTACATGAGAGCCCGTGTGTAAGCTACGTGTTTGTGTTTAGTCTGATGTGTTTATGTGTGCATTATGTCCAATGTGTATTTGCATTCTTGGACCCCCTTGCTTTATGTCAAGGGGCTACCCTTGAATAAATTTGGTTTTCATAACTTTTTTCTGACTTCAGTTATTACTTCCCCTTGTATTTGGCCTGGATTTGCTCAGTAATCTTTAATTTCATCATCAATGTGTTCAGTAGTCACAAATATTAATCTTAGAAGAACAACGTTGTTCTTTATCTTACTTGTAGACCAGAGTTAAGCCATTTTTTATACCGTTTCCACTTTAACTCTCAGTTTCTCTTCCCAGAGCATGTTCATTGCTTCAGCCTCTCCCATCGGCCCGTCAGCAGGCAAGCACGCATCCGCTTCCAGAGCTTGTACAGCTAGCTGATGCTTCTTGTCACAATACTTTCCGCAAGTTGGACTCGCGCAGAAATGAGTCAGAGGAAGGCACTTCCTGTGTGTCACACCACTGTCCACAGCCTGGGCTTCTGGGGATATGTGTCAGGGAAAGGAACTTCATGTGCTGGCTAGCGCTAAGACGGGGACATGCCTGGCTCCTTGGATGATGCAATGGCAAGGCATGCCTTGCCAAAAAGGGTAGTTGTCCACAGTTGGCAATGGAACAGTCTATACCAGACAATGGGGGTGGAGGGGCCCATCCGCACACTGGAACAGTGCCGTAACAGGACGAGCCCTCCAGTAGCCCCCTGTTGCAAGCATGAATTTTGATCTACAGCTTAGTCAGGCGCTAACAATGCAGGGAGCCAACTGATCCCCACTAATGAGAACTACATAAGTGTTTTTAAGCATCTTTTTTAGAGCCGGAATGGCTCTCATTTGCACAGCAGTTAAAGCTGTTTGTGGTTTTACTGCCGTCTGTCTTTGCTCAGTTGGCTGATATGTGAGAAACAGCAGTTCGTAAAAACCATGGTACACATCAAACTGCAGCGCCGAGGAAGGTGT
Organism: Albula goreensis; assembly: GCA_022829145.1. Classification (NCBI taxonomy): domain Eukaryota; kingdom Metazoa; phylum Chordata; class Actinopteri; order Albuliformes; family Albulidae; genus Albula; species Albula goreensis. Next base: position 7,450,413 of record CM040762.1, read on the forward strand.
CTGCAAACATGAAAACGTCTGTCCGCAAGGCCTCTTTGTTGATTTTTTTTACCTCTGATGTAACAATGCATTTGCACATGTTTCGCTGTGTTTATTTTCTGATTAGTAAGCACGTAAGTAAATATCCAGTTGTATAAAGGGACAGTATGCTGTGTACGTTTCAGTGGTTTAAGGTTATAAATTCCTAAAATATAACTGGAACATATACGAAGTGGATGAAACACAAGGTGCTTTGAATTCATGAAAAGAACAATACAATTACATACAATCTATTACCATAGTAACAGGAAATTCCAAAGCCAGTTCAGACCCAAGAGGCCAGGTGAATTGGCTTAACTGTGTAATCAGAGGTTTTAATTGATCATTAAGTGCTGAGTAGCAACAAAAACCAGCGCAGCCCGAGGGAGCAGGATTGAACAGCAGTGGTGTGAGCTGCTCTAGGCTGAATGTTATTAGATGAAAGTCCAACAGTAGTAGTGGGAGGGGGAGGGGGAGGGAACAGAGTCAGGTTTGATTTCTGTTTCATCCACATTGATACAGGTCCATGCTGTCCTTTATTTTATTGAGCTGAAGCTGAGCAACATAACCTCAATATAAACAGCAGAAGATTAAATGGTTTATTATATATTATTATTAGTAGTAGTATTATAGTAGTGTATTCTGGTTCTTCAGATAAAGCCAGCCCCCCCCCCCCAGGTTCAGTGCCAAAGACATCTTGTAAATGTTTTCCAAAGGGAACATCTCAGCTGATGGGTCGGTCTGTGTCTCGTCTTCTCATCGATCAGCTTGTAATTAGTCGTGTGAATTGGTGGTCAGTCAGTTTTGATGTCTGAGCCATAAAGTGTGCTCCACTGACACACTGTCAGGCTGAGGGTGCAGAGTGAAAGGGGGGCACAGGTGAGAGCAGCGTGAGTGACTCTCTGCTCTCTCCCGATTGGCCAGGGGACATTTCAGCTGTGAGACAGGCCTGCAAATACAACTGGACATTCAAAAAAAACCTTTTTTTTAAATCGAGGTTAAAAACTAAATCGAAACTATGCCTGCATCTTCGATAGTTTATAAAATTCACTAGTTCCACCCAGAGCGAATCCCCAGAGTCATATATATTCTAGGCCTTAATTTACCCTTAATAAAATGGAATATACTGCAGTATCTTGGAAATGCATGGCGTTGTTGGAACTTATGTTCATTCATATAGTATATTTCTAAGTACTTTTTATTAAATAATTTCAATATCTACAACTGAAATAAAACTACACATTAATCAAACTATGAAGTGTTTCCCCCTTTTTATTGTGTAGCATTGCAATTGTTGTAGTGTTGGATCTGATTTGATCAAGATTTTGATATGTTGCAATATGTTTCATTTCTGCAAATAGTGACATGACTGTTCTTCTCTCTCTCTCTCTCTCTCTCTCTCTCTCTCTCTCTTTTCCTGCAGATTCTGACGCTGTGGATTGTCTGCATTCTGGGGGCTGGTGCAGAGCTGACCTGTGACACTTTAGTCCTCCTGGCCGGAAACCTCACACGTAAGTCAGATACGCTCTCGCCCCCAGGCCGAGCACACAGCCGGGTGCTCCAGAGACACGAGGAGGCCTCCCTCTTTCATTCGGCAATGTTAACAGCCAGCAGGTGCTGTTTGGAGTTCAGTCCTGGAGAGCCAACTTCCTGGAAATTCCTGGGAGGATGCCTCTCAGTCAGGCTGTTCAATTACGCCTAGAATAGCGCTCAGTGACTCCGACGAACTAGCGGAGACCCGGGGCCTCATTCATCAGCTGTATGCACAAATATGGACCCGAAGCTGCGTGTGAGCTCATTTTCACAGGACAAAATGTGACTTGCCACAAAAACAAAATATTCTCGGCAGTGCTCTTTCCCTTGCATACAAACATTTCCATGCAGCTGAATGATGGCGCTGTCAGGCAGTTCGACAACCCAGTAAAGAGACTATGAGCAATGAAAATGATCTTCATTCTGGAATAATTATTTTTGCTCCCTCATTATTTTAATATATGAGGCAATACATCCTGCATAGCAAATATCACATTAACCATATTCTTTGGGTATGTTAGATTGTTTTAAGTGGCATAATAAAGTTCCTGCTCAGTCGCCAATGAAAATTATATTGTGTAAGAAAATTGCATGTTCACATTTGAACAATAGGCGGGTGCCTCGCAATCCATCAGTGTTGATACCAGTACTATGTCTGATTGATAGAGCAGAACATTTTTGAATGCATGAACGAATACATTTTTTTTTAAATTCAACACATTTTCTGAAACATAATGCAAACTCCCATCGACACAAGATTGATAACTGAGACTCCTTGCGTAGATTGAGATGGCTGCAGCTTAGCGCAGATATTCAAACTCTGATGCTACCTCACCGAAGCTTCCCATTCATTCTATACCTCATTGGTTTGACTGAATAAGGTTTGCGTGACCCAGGCTTACAAACTAAAATAGGGTAAAATATTTGGTTTCAGTTGTCGATGATTATTCTCAGTGTTTAATGAACACTGATTTTTGATGGACAGTGTCAGTGTCCGGAATCTTTGGATATATAAATTCAGATCAGCTCTGTTTCTGGTTGGGGAACTGGCTGGTAGTCTAAAAGATGTCTTGCTGGAGAGCTGTCAGTTCTCAGTGGGCACACAGCTTTGTGCCAGGGGAACAAAGGATTGGGTTGGCTTCATGGTCCCAGTCATAAAAGGTGAAGTGGAGCTCATCCATTCGCAGAGTCGAATGTTTATTTGGCCTGTTATCTTTAATTGGACCATTTTGACCAATCAGTGTTTTTTTGACCAATCAGGGCTTCATCACTGCCTTAAGAAGAAGATACTTGAAAAGAAACTCAGCAGGTCTCATTGGTCTCAATTAGCAATACCCATTCTGTGAGTTTATTATCGGCCTATTTGGATTTCTACTGGTGCACTATGTGTAAAGCTGAGTGCTGTATGAGATCAAACAGACAGAATGTGCTTTTTTCACCAAGTGCGGGTCGCTGGCCCTTATTTTCCTTCTTAGGTTTGTGCCTCTGTGTCATTTGTTAAGCGTGGCCTTCGCTGCCACCATTTTGCATTATTCTCTACAAGCAGCGTAGGAAGTATGGTGAAAGGACCCATACGCAGAGACAGTGCACATAAACATTATGTTGCTGCGTGAGAATGTGAAAGGATCTGACAGTGACCTGTCAGGCTCAGATAAGTGCTCTACCGCAGCGGCCATAAAGAATCTGAGCTATCAGGGCCTACTACAGCAGACAAACAAGCAACGCGGCACAAAAGCTTTGTGTAGAGTACGGAGAGAGAGCAAAGATGCCTAGCATTCAGTGAGTACCCAGTTCTGCATTGACGAAACACTTTCCTTTCATGAGAAATAGAGATGGAGTACGAATATGGAAAAAGCTGCCCTCGGATTCCTTTGTGAGATTCCCCCACACTGCGCTCCTTCAGCCCGCACACCTAAATGCACGTTTTATTTGAGATGATTGGATTATCTCTATATTTAAATGTAAAATCTGAGCCCAAAAGAGCTCGCCAAGCTCCTTTTGGATCTCTTTTTGCTGTCAGCTGACAGCAGCACACTCTGAAAAGTAATCGTAAGGACGTAGCAGTAAGCCTCATTGTAGTAAGGATGGGTATTTCGAACAATAAAAATCGCATCCTCTTAATCTATTAATTTAATTTTTTTGAGCCCACTCCAAAAATGCAATCAGATTTAATTCAGTGTATAGCCATGAGGATAGATCATTAATCCCATGTTAAATGGCTGCAGGCTTCTTGAATGAGGCACATAGCTATGAAGAAAATGCACCATTTTTTCTTTCTTTATATCTAATATGAGACATTGGCTGAGAGTCGCTCTCCACTCTGATTGGAGTTGCTATGGTATTTCGCCCTGATGACCCGTTGTGCTTCCAGACCCGCTTTCGGTTTCTCAGAGGCGTTCAGGTGGGCCAGAAACACACTCCACAGTTGTAACTTTCGTTCCATTCATACAGCAGCCATGACATGTCAAACTGCAGAAGCTGAGAGTGTGTGGACATGAGTAGCACAGTCAGCATGTGGGTGGAAACCTCATAACAAAACTGAGCTGCTTCCGCAAGAGGTGGTGGGGCCCTCTCAGTAGAGGGCACTCTTCCCTCTGATCTCCCAACACCTTAGCTTGAAAAGTAGGTAAGTAAAAGTGAATAAGAAAATATTCTGGAGCCAGGGACACGATGGTGGAAGGTGGATTCCTTTGAGGTCCCGATTCGCAGTGGACCAGTGGTAAAGATCCCGTGGCACACTATGAAAGAGTAAGGCTGTTAAACCCCAGGGCTGTCGTCAGATTTACACAAAAATTGTCCTCTACTTCATCCCATATATCCGATTGGCTTCACAATCCGATTCAGTTCCTACCCACTTTGATCCACTAGCTGTCGCTGCAAAATAAGGACCCTGGGTTCTGGGTTGATCTTGATTATACAAATCTGTTCTACAAACATTTTAATTCCATATTTGGATTTTTTTTTTTTTGCCCCATTTTGTGGAAGTGTTTGGTTACAGATGTTTTCTCATTACAGAAGTCTCAGTAAGTTTAGGAAGCAGAGGCTTAGAGTGTCTGGATAATGCACAGCGTGTGCTCAAATGTAATTAACACCTTGTGTGGCTGTAGCTGCAGCGGGTTTGGCGTGGGCCGTGGTGATTAACACACTGCAGTCAGCTGCCAGATCGCCCCTTCTCCTCCTCCTTCTCCTGCCTCTCCTCCTCACACCCCGCCAGGCCTGCACAGGTAATCGCACGCTAATCGTGATGACAATTAAGGCTCGCGCAATTAATTAATCATTATAGGCTACAATTATTTTATTGTGATGAACTCCCTCTATTTAGCATGACCCACTGCATCAAAGAGCTGTTGATTAGTTTCCAGGCGATACTGCTGGTTTCATTTAACATTGCCACTGTACGAGTAATGACTGTGTTAAGGACCACAGCCGCTGGAAGTGTCCTTGTATTGATTTATACATGCTTAAAATGATTCGAGACTGCTTTTCCTGCTTTTTATACACATTTGTCACAAAATATTTGATGAAATCTGTGATCTCTGTGTCATATTACCAAGATCTCAAGTGACTCTCACAATTACAATATTGCGCAAAACAACTGGGATTCGCATTTTGTAATAACTGTAAAGCCCTATGTTATTGCCACAGCCATATCAGAAATGCCTAGCTGCCCCCTCTTGTGGGGTCATTCATTCTCTTGTTGCTTGGGTTGGTATGCTTTTCTTGATACCTATCACAGCTATTGAACAGCATACAATTTCTATACGACACTACAGTCAGAGATAATTTGGTATGTTGATTTGAACTAGCGCTGGAAAACACCTACGAATATACAGAATTTAATTTTAGGGACCCTAGTGCGCTACAAAGTATCAAATTAAATGTGAGAAAGCTGAAAGACAGCCAAAATGACACTTTTAATTAAATCGATTGTGTGGTGGGAGGATGCAGGGGATGGGGTAGAGGTGGCGAGGGGGTGGGGGGGGAGGGGGTGAATGGGGAGAGGACAACAGCCTGCAGTCACATTTAAAAACGACCGAATTTTCTGTTCAAGCCCAGGAATAGCCAGCGTGAGACGGATGGAGCTGGGTCTGTGAGGGTGAGATATGGCCATTAATGCATGAGTGTCATGCATGAAGTCTGCTCTATCTTCCACGGGGCCTGATGTAACAAAAACGGTTAAACTGCACCATACTACCTTGAGTATATGTTGCCGTATTTATTTCATAATGGCGTGGCTTCAGTGTCACTCAGGTATTGTAGGTATCGGTTCCATTCCAAACTGCTGTAAACCGAAATTGCCTGCTCTGACACAGACGTCACACAAATCTGGGTTTCCAGATACATCATGCAATTATTCAATGCAATACTCTCTTTTTGTCTTTGTGTCAAGAGTTTGCATGGTCAAAATAAAGCTCTTACGATGTAAAAACCAAGCAAGGTCAGTTTATTTAAATGGTTTTGGGAAATCAATTGCGTCAAACATTTTGAATACATCAATTTAATCAGTTTGAGTTACGAGCACTCTTTAACACCATCTACTGATCAAGTGGTATCTCTGAAATGGGTCAAGTTAATCAATTCTCTGAAGAACCATTTGGGTAAACTGAACTGATGTGGTTTGAAGAGTGTAAGATAGTAATGGGGTTTTGGACAGCAGTGGGTTAGAGTTCATGGGGGCAGGAATAGGCAGATATGGGAGAAGCAGGGGGTGGGGGGTGGGTCATGGACAGCTTTTCGGCAGAGGCTGGGCTAGAGTCTTTGACAGAGGTTGGTGCATTGGCAGAAGAGGTGACATACATTGGCCGGGGTGGGGTTTTGGACCGGGTCGGGTTGGATGGTTGGTGTGGTGTCTTGAAGGAAATGCAGGCATTGGCCGACTTATCAGGAAGAGGCACACAGAGTGACAGGACAGATGCCACTGACAGGCTGAGAGGGCACTGGGGGGAAGGGCTGGTCCTTGATTACGAAATGGGTTTGTTTGTGTGCATGGGCATGTGTGTGAGTGAGTGCAGTGTGAACGCAAATACTGTTCATTTCTAAATGTGCATTCATGCAGGATCTTGAACCTCTAAAAATATAGACCTTGAAACACTAGGTCTCACATTAGTCTCTCCCATACTGCTCTGAGAGCAGTGATATTCTTAGGTTGCACCAACAATTATTTCAAAAAGACATGTTTTTATAGCAATTCCTTTTATAACAATGCAGAAAAACACATTTTAACATTTTATGCTTCAAAATCCATAAAGGGAAAATAAAATAAAACCCTTTAAAAATAGCATGAGCTGGAATGCAGCTTGATGTTCCTGGTAATACAATCAAATTATGCTTGTTCCTGTCTTTACATTTTCAGAGCCATCTTCTTTCAAATTTTACCTCATGCAAGGTAATTTGAGTCATTACATTACATTATAGTCATTTAGCTGATGCTTTTGTCCAAAGTGACTTGCAGGCTAACCAAGGGCCAATCCCCCTGGAAGCGATGTGGGGTTGGGGACCTTGCTCAAGGGCCCAACAGCAATGGTGTTCTTGCTGTGGCTGGACTGGGGCTTGAACCACCAGCCTCAGGGGTCCCAGTCATGTACCTTAGCCACTTGACGTATACACTTATACAAAACGTATAAAAATGCATGTGAAATAAGAGCATCCTCACCCACTGAGCAGGTGGTTTGAGCTGTAAAGGAATATTGATCACCAGTTTGTCAATGATTATCGAATGCCTTACTTCAGAGAGTTCAGCAGCTAAAGATATACTGCCTTTTAGAATGTTAGCAGCCAGTGTTCATTGTGTTAGCACAAAAGCAAAAGCTACCATTGTCCGTTAAAAAAGACCAGCACGTGTCTGGCACATGCAATTTTCCACATTACCAGTGCACGCTGAAAGGAGACTGCAATTAAGCTTATAAAAGCAACATGCGAGAGAAAAGCTGGCTCCGAGAATGTGATTGACACTACACACTGGCGCCATGAGTGCGAACTGGGGCAAAAAAGGAGGCAGTGCCAACCAGCGATCATGATTTTCATTGTGCCTGTCTTTGTTTTGTGTAATACTTATCAGTTAAGATAATTCAGATAAAGATTTTTACTTTGTAAACTGCCCAACATGCCATATTGCAAACCAATACAAAAATAACTATGTAAAATAAAATAAAATAAATAATCAAGAGACTGAAATAAAATTACCCATAAATAAATGGTAAATCATAAACGGAAGAAAATGTAATGGCTTCAAGAGATGACTAACCTTCAATGTAGTGAAATAGCATTGAGTATAAGCAGGAGAATGAGAGTGCTGTTGGGTTCTGTGTGTATTTTAACTGGCAAGGCACAATATTAAATAGACATCAAATCATGAAAGTGTAGTGTCTGTCAAAGGGTAGATGAGGGGCCAAACTGAACATGAAAGCTGCATCAAAGCTGTACTCCTCTTTTAAAACACTGTACTCACTCTGTACTGCACCATTTAGCCTAGCTGCCCTTTTTGATGCTTAAAAGAGCTCGTTTTTTGTGGTGTTAGTAATTGAACAAAAGCACTGATGTCACAACATGCTGTGAGAACAACATGTGAAATATACGACAGATGATTTTAAATGGGCATTTGAATTTGGAGTTACATACATGATAATATAAAATTATTCTGTATGGGAACGATGTCCAGAAGACCGTAAGTGCGATTTTAAACCACTGCATTTCAGATCCAGGGCAATAGTCTCTGGATGGCCTCTGCAAGGCCTCTGACTACTGGGCTTGAATAATCTGTTACTTAAAGAACATGACCAGAGACAGGTTCGTGTACCAAAACATGAGTGCCCTACAAAGTAAGGGACAAACGCTTTCTCCTTTGGTGGAACTGGCTTGGAAGCATATAACCACATTATCCAGTTGTGACCCAAATGGCCTGTGTTTGACCCCCCCCATCCCCCCACCCACCCACCCACACACACACACACACACACACACAAATTATAAGCTTCCCATGGGTAACACATGTTATGTAATTAAGCGGCTTCCTGTATTTCCACTGAACTTTGACATACAGATCCCAGCTGACCTCAAAACTATGTTTTAAATTGCAATAACAATGTATAGACATGGAATGTGTTCACAGGCGATTTAGGGTATTGAGATGGCCGAAGCATCTCAGTTTTCCTTTTGGTTATACTCACATATTAGATTTTTAATACTAATTATAGTGCATGCTTAAGTTATAATTATGTGACAAAGGCATGTAGGCCAACCTATAGGCAATTAAGTTAAATACAGTATGGGTCTGTCCCACCCCATTGTAAAGCAAATGTCAAATAAGTACTGCACAAGTTCAGGTAAACCAAAACCTGCCGTGTCTCAAAAGCTCGTGCAATCTCAGCAGACACAAGATCCTTCAAATGTTTGTTGTGGTTTTAAGATGGAAAAACATACACATTATGTTATCTATTTTACATATGAAACATACTTTTTTTATTACTCAAAGTGATGAAGTTGTTGTGGTCTCTCAATTTTATGAATAATGGTTTGTTCCTCCATTAAAGGTCTGTAACACATGAACTTTTTTGATTGACTTGGCAGTACAATATGCTTTACATTGTGCAGGACAGCTGAAATGAAATCGGTGACCCAAGTCTTCACTAATCTGTGCCTTCTTCGGCAGAGTAAGCAAAGACTGTTCCGGTGTTAAAAGTTGCACAGCGCAGAGTCATTTGAGCAGAGCAGGGAACACAGAGGACGCAGCGTGGATGCAGAGTTCTCTTTCTCCTTGTTCAATAAAAGGGCTGCCAGTCATCAAAGAACATTGTTTCCAAAGTAGGTGCTCGAAAGTAGTGACAACCTTGATAATGATTCATTTAACCTGTGTAGGTGGAGATCAAATCTTTTTATGTGTTTGGAATCATGTTGTAGTGACTCCAAAGAAATGCTTTGAAATGTCATCAGACAAGTACACATGACAGCCCACTGTATGGTGACATAGCTATTTACAATTACCACTTCTGAAAGGTCAGAAAAAAAAACCTTGTGACAAGCTGTGTTTTTGAATTTTATTATTGTGTTCAACAGATGCAGAGTACCCATGTATGTCTGTGCATTTCATTTTGAAATGTGAATGTGAATAACAATACAACAGAGAAGTGCTGTATGCGTTGGATAACACTCACTGCTCGGCATAAAACAGTTTATGGACCCATATGAACTTTACTCAGGGATCAGTTTCAAGGAAGAGATGCAAATCACAAATTTCATTCAAAAACATATGCATTACAGTATAAGTAACCAAATATAAGAAACGATATATTCAGTAGTGTGTGATGAATGGCTTAGGCCATACTTTATTTAAGGCTTGATAATACTAATATGCCATTTTTGTTTTATTACGCAATGGAAAAAAGCAGCATTATTTTTACTTTTCAGGAAAAGAGGCAGGATACATAAGTAGAATATGATCCTCGTACATGAGATTTTCACTGCAGCTTTTGTGTACTGTTCTGTTAGGCACCATGCAAATAAATGACCACTGAGTGGGTGATAGTTGTATTTTATTGCTATTGCAATTCCCGGTTCTTCTAGGTTCATAGACTGCACCTCTTGTTAGCGTAGCTAAAATCTTATGGCATATTACAAAAGGGCAGACGTCTGACAGAAGGCTTGTCTAGGGGTCTGTGCTTACCTGCTGGTCACCCCTGTCACTGTAAGTCTAAATCTAAAGCCCCCTCGGCTCTGTCATCTACCCACATTTTCTGGTGTCCTTCAAGCCAAATCCACCATCATAAGATGTGCTGACACCGCCTTTTTTTTGACCTTGTCTCTACCGTCCCCTCGGACTTTTCGTTGCCCCGAGAAAGACGGACACCCGGTTCTCCAGCGCGACCGCATGTTCTTCCTTCGCACTCTATGGGGGCAGCCACTGATGAGATTAACATTTAAAGTTAGGGGCTTTTCACATCACATCATCGTAAACGTCATTCTGGACGCTGCAAATAGCCTTTCAAAGCGCACCGCTCACAAACAAGTCCACGTCATTCTAAAGTGAAGTTGGCATGACTTTACAAAGTGATGCTCGTGAGCGGTATTTCGCTCTCAGACATGGAAAATGCATCATTCCTGGCTGTCCCTTAATGCTCTGTTAATATCATTATGACATCAAGTTTCCAGTGTCAGCAATGTGCTCCACTGCTCTACTCCAATGTACGATTGATAAGTGAAAATTGTCATGAAGGTCACATTGTTTCACTGATCTGGTGAATCAAGATAACTTTTCCTTTGGAAGAGATCATGTTTATCAATGCACTGTTATCATATTGTATTAATATAAATAATAAGTAATGTATTAATTCAAACAATTCATTACTTTTTATTTGCCCCATCCCAAATCCCATTCCCTTATCCACTGTAATTTAAATTTTTCACCTTTAGAATGCTCTCCATTTAGATATACATATTGCAGAAATCCATGTTCAGTTCAGTTGCTGGTGGTTTATAATGAAGACACATTCTGCATCTGCACTTCCATCCTTCTGGTAATAAGGCAGCTCCATAATTACTGTGCCACGGAGGCTTGTTACTGACGGACTCAGTGACAGGATGCGGGTCTCACATAAAGTCCCTGACTGCTTCACACATTCAGCTTTTAGCTGCGGATGCTACCCAGCGCACCACAGCGGCGGTGCGTTAAGTCTTAGTGCGACTTGGCTGCGTGCTTACACAGTCAGCGCAGAACGCTTTCTAATCAACACCGGAGGAGACATCGCATTTGTCAAGCGTGGCCCTGACTCTCTCCGAAAATGTGCGCCCATTTATACTTGGATTAAGAAGTGCAAAGATCAACCTGCGATTAACACCTTGCTTTATAGCACATAAATCAAAGTGTGTGTCATTGCTGGTGTAGCAGAATGGAGCACAGAGTCTCTCCTCCAGAGTGATGCAGAATGGAGCTCGTGATAATCATGACACATCTGAAAGCAAAAACTCCCTAAACATGGCTCTCTAAAATGGCCACCATAATGCATTCCTCTTTTTGCTTATGCAGTTTGTGAGTCATACATACTTAGCTCTGAGCATGCAGTACCAGCAAGACAGCAAATAGAGAGTGAACTCACATATGTGTAGTTCTCTTGCAACAGATGTTAGCTAACACACACTTGGGGGCTACAGTTGTTTTTATTCAACTAGATAGGTCAACTGAAGTCTCAGTTCTCTTTTGCAGTGATGGCGTAGGTAAATCAAAGTGGACAGGGATTGCGAAGGATTGTGTAGCCAATCAGAAATAGGGGATGATTAGGTTACCAGATATAGAGAGCCACCGATTTCTGTGAGAAATTGAACTGAATTGCTGGGGTTAACTGCCTACTTATGGTTGTTCAGACCGTAAAACTGAGTGCTTTAGTGAATGATTTAGTGAATAAAAAAACCAATGAATAACGCCAGATCTTTTGAGTGTTTACTTTCACATTTGTTAAAAGAACATAATAATACGTAATGATGAGAAAAGGCCATTCTGCCCGTCTTGGCAAGTCATGTATGCTAACGAGTATCCGGCATCGCATCAAGCATGTGCTGTATAAACACATGAAGCAGATCAAATGCAAAATGTGTGGGACTGAGACCCCTGTTCTAAAGCAGTGCTCTCCCATCCTTCTTTAAAATCTCAATTTATGCAATTACATTTTCAGCATTTTCTTCTTTTTCAAACATGTCAAACCATGCACACTGTAACTAATGCATCGCATGCAATAACACAACATTTTTAATTCAACTGGTGTTAAAATAACTGGAAAGCATTTTCAATGCCCTCGCTTTTTTCATTCGGCGTCTTACAGCTGAGTTCGGTCTGTACCCAAAGTCTGGGATCTTAGCAGGAAAGACGCACCTGCCTGAAGGCTGGGTTAACCTCTGTTCATATTGGCCTTAATGATCTGTGCTGGCAGAGTGTATTAGAGTAGAGTCCCCAGTGCCGTCTGGTTAAACAAACAAGAGGAGTCACTCCATTCATCCTCCCCCCGTTTGATGCTCCTGGGGCATCACATTAGCTGTCAGTAGAGATTCAGTGACCGGCATTGGCACGGGGTTCTTTCAGTCGTTCGGTTTTTTAGCCTCTATGCTGGGTGAACTCAATATCCAGGGCTACCTTGATTTGACATGTTGTTGGTGAGCTTGTTTGTGTTTACAGACCATTTGTACACCATGTATGTAGCTTTGTATATGTGCATCATACCCTGACTCATAATAATGAAATGAGTATGTCAAATTCAAATATCACCTGTGGAGTCCTCTCGACATGTTGCATGGTTATTTCCTATGTCTGAATACCTCCATGCTGCATGAGGTAGCACTGATATTTTCGCTGAGGTTGGACTTTTTGCATGGAGAAATGTTCTACTTCTCCATACGTTGCATGTGACATTAATAACAAACATGTTTCTCATGAAACTTACCGATTCAGTGATATAAATACAAGGAAGTCTCTGTGCGTTGGAGCTTTTTTCGCAGAGCCTAAAAATGGTAGCAGCACTGTGGTAACAGTGATTTTCTTTGAGATGTGTTTGGTTTGAATCAGGCACTGAGTCACAAAATGGCTGACTGCAAACCGCAGTGCTTCTACCCCCCCTGCAAAGTAGGAACACAGTCCCTGAGTGCTATAATGTATCTGAGGAAGGAAATAATGAGGAGCAGTTCCTCACTGGAGCTCCAGTATCAAGAGGTTTATATATGCTGCCATATGCTTTGGTGAGGAAATTGAGCAGAATTGTGTTTATTGGTGTTTGTGCGAGCAGAACCCAGCTGAGGTAAGAGGTGGGCTTTTGTTTTAGATGAAGCAGTCATGGTGTGAAAGACTCGTGTTTATTTGTAGAAGGCGTCTATTGAATTTGTTAAAAGCGGCATCTTCCATCTATTAAAAATTTGGGGTTTCAGGTTCCACATAGGGTATCTTTTGATCTGTGTCTTAGAGAAAGAGTACGCCAGTGTGAAATTTAATTTCGAACCAATTCCTTGAGCTATCCCTCACTGACAAGTTCCCACGCAGACTACGGTTTCACACGTGTGAGACTAACTCTGCAGGGGGTTTGCCTGTCTAAGGGGGCTCCTGAATAATTCAGGTGTACATCAAAGCACCTCAGGAAACGAAAAATATGTTTTCATCAAATATCTCTCAAAAAGGGCATATAGTTCACAGGAAAATGAAAAATGTCCAATACATCAGAGAGGTGGATCCTACATGGATTTTCTTTTTGAATCCACTGTGTTAATTTCATTCCTCTGTCCCATTCCTTGACTGTGTGCTTTGAATTATAAATACAAACTGTGCTCTCTATCAAAACAGTAACCATTGTCAATGTTTAGCTGGTTTGGGACGATATGTGAGTTCCCTCGTTTGTGACTCTCAGATAAATGCCTAGGGATTGGAAAGATGGTTTACTGACTTTTTTTTCTTTTGTTTTTACAGTACGTTCATTGGCAGCATGGAATCAGACCTTGTCAATACCCAGCAATGCCAGCAATGTCACAGGTGAGAACAGTATGTTCCCGGATTTCCCCGCAAGGGAAATACAAAGTTATCTGAAGTATCTGGAACCTAGTGGATATACAAAGCAATTCACCACTGATAGCCCTTCAAAACGCTGAACATACTTTAGATGAAAATGCCATGAAAGAGCTCAATTCATGGCAGTACAGAGCCAGTGAAGCACTGGTTTATATTTTTACTTGGACAAATTCCATCTATGCTGGAAAAGTATGCTGTAATGACTGAGGTGTATGGTACCTTTAATCCTCATGTCCCTAAACTCCTCATTTTGGATTGCCTGGAATTATTTCACAGATTGCATGTATTTAATTGAAGGCAGAGAGGGAAGTTGTGGAATAAGACTGTTGTGATAAACAAGTGAGCAGCTCATCGTATTATTTGCTAAGTCAGTATTTAATTCACACAGCAGTGTTTGTGCTATTATTAACATTTTTTGTAGTTGTTACATCTTTGTTTTTTTTCCACTTTGTCTGTCTTTGATAAAGAATAAAATCAGGCTTTATCAGCCCTGACATCCTTCATTTCTCTGCACACCATGTAGGGGAAAAAAATAACAATTAAATTACACAGGGATAAACAAAAATGCAAAAAGACACAGGGGGAGATGAATAAAAATAGACTGTGTTGTGGTGAAACACTCTTGTTTGCGGAGTGAAACCCCTGCGAGCTTGCTTTGGTGACATGCTGGGGCCATGGAGCATTCTTTACCCACCTGGCAACCTGTCAACCATTTGTCTCACTGCATGGGATGTGCTGTTGAACTCACAGCTACAGAGCAGCAACCAATCATGTGAGCTTGCCCTGGTGGTGGTGATGGTGGTGCTGGTGTGATGGTAATCCACCATTTTATGGTGAGTGTAGAGGGCATACAATATGGAGGCAGTTACATGAAAACTGGCCATTCAAAGAAAATCTGGAATTTATTTGAAAACTACAAAAACTAACATTAAACTCTAAATGAGCCCTTTCTCATTTCTGTTACATGGTTTACAATTGTCAAAAGTGCAACCTTTTTTTGTTTTTATTTATATATCAAAATAAGCCAATTAAAAAGACAAATATACCTAATACTTTTGTTATGGGCAGGCCTTGCCATTTTTAAATGAATTATGAATTCAGGAATTTAAATTCATCTCCTGAAGAAACCTCTCTATAAACCATGACAAGCAGCAAAACCCTATGTGCTGCATACAGTCAAGTGCACTGGTCTCTTTACAAGGATATAAAATGAAATAAAAACGAGGTTTAGTCTCTTTAAGGATGTATGCTTTTGCAGTTTATAATGAACAACATATTCCCAAGGACATGTTTGCTTGTCTCCAGTAAATATAGCATATTCAAAGAAAATGATGTCTGTTTTGACAATTGCTTGTACTCCAAGTGCATTTGATTGAATCTACCCATATGTATTCCCCCGCTCTATAAATGTAACCATTTTCATACCACGTTCAGCACCTTGAATTTATTTTGCTCATAATCCATGACAGTTTCCTTGGGCTGTTTCACAACCTTTTTACAAACCGAAGGCGCATTAAATTGCCTGCAGATCTACTGAATTCCCATTTGTGAGAAATGTTCTGTATCCCTGCTTTTTAGATTTTAAAAAATAATATATGCATTTCAAATTAGTAAGTATGATGTATTAAAACACTCTGTATTTTTGTGCTTTATCTATTTTTTTTATTTGATCAATTTGTTCTCTACACTTTTGGTAAACATCATGATAGAGATTCTGTGTTACAAGTAATGTACCATACTGGCAATGAAATTGTATCAAAAATGTCATCAGTCAGTTTTTGTTCACAGTAAAATTTAACTAAATTTCCACAGTGGGTTGGCATTGGCGAGGATTTTGATGGAACACATGATATTGTCTTTTTGATACATGTTTTATTAATTTGACTGCATCTGCAGTGAATTCTGACTTTATTAGATTTGTGGATCTCTGGCTAGCGGTAGTTTTAGTACATGCATCATACGTGTCTCCTGTGTATACCACTTAAGCCATGGTATTTACAGTGGAAGAGTGGATCTCTGAGCCCGCTGATCACAAGCATTTGTCTTACCCACCCTTTATGGATGTAGAACGAGACATATGCCTAAATGTTACGTTAAAATGTTTTGTAATATACACAAAAACACGGTGCAGGACAGACGTGCTTGACAGGACTTGACTTTTGTGAATGTCAGTGGAAAGTGTATTTCAGTGATTCATGTTTGTAATGACTGTCATGATCCACTTAAATCCCTCCCATGTTCTACCTAGTGCATTTTGCATAATAACTTTCATAATAACTTTATTATAAGCAGTTAACTTTCTTAAAGGGAGTGAAAAGATCTGTTTGTTTAAATTACAAATAAATACCAGATGTCAATACCAGATTAGTTAAAGTAAGAATTTAGACCAGTCAGTGTCATGAGGTGAAAGAGCTAAGATATTCTCACCATCTAAACAGTGTAAACAGTGGTTTTAAAGAAAGATGAACTGTGTTCTGTAGGTGTTTTCTGCAACATGTCGATAGACGGGATCGGAACCTGTTGGCCTCGGAGCCGCGCCGGAGAGGTAGTGACCCGTCCCTGTCCGGAGTTCTTCTACGGAGTGCGGTACAACACGACAAGTAAGTACTGCTTACCTGGCTTTACCTGCCTGACTGCAGGATCTGACGTGTGCCACAGCCTGGATTTGAGCTATGTCAGCAGAACAATAATATACGCCTAATGAGACTGGCGGTGTTCTCATCTAACTGAATATAGATTTGTCTGGAGACAGAACAGGAAGGAATAGGAATATGAACTGGGCAAATTCCTATAATGAAGAGAGAACCCAGAAAAATGTATTGCGCAGTGTAAAAGAAGCATGAAGACTGGACCCCTGTGTTCTCTTCTTTTGCTGCACTTCCAGTGTTCTCCATTACGTGGCGCTCTCACAGATTATAAGGACTGGCCAGATGGTCTGCTCCATCCTATCTGCCTCCCAGCATCAGGAGGTCCTAGCTGGAAACTGGAGAATGTACGATTGCTATATTACAGATAATTCATGGAAAGGCACTCATCACCACATTATTGCTTTATTGTTGGCCACGCCTCTTCATGAATAGTTCATAATGCACGTCAAATCAGAATGGTATCTCAGCTTCAAAGGCGTGAGACAGAGCCTTCAGCGTGAAGAGGGTTGGGTCGTGCTGTGGAGTCTGTGGTGTCGTCTGTCCAGGCTCCGGTTGAGCTTGCATCTGCAGGTTTAGCAGCTTGGCTCTGAGCAGAAGGAAGCGGGTAACAGGGGCAGGGTTGCAATGTGTTGGGACACTATGTTGCAGTGCTGCTGTCTGTGATTTTGCAGTCTGACACCTTTGTGCAGGTGCCAGATCCGTTCCCGGTGGTGCAGATCAGTGCGTCGTCACAAGTGTTTGTGTCTGTGGATGAGCAGACTTCTCTTTCCTAATGTAGTGACATACCTCCATACCTCTCACTCTCTTTTTTTGACTACTCCCTCTCTTTTTCTTTCACTGGACGCATAATTGGTTCTCTGCAGAATCAGCGAAGTGGACATTTTTCTGTGCGTGTGTGCTTGCATGACCATGTTATTTACGTGTGTGTCTGACCATATTTTGTGTGTGTGTGTGTGTGTGTTTATGTGTGTGTGCATACATGGCCATGACTATGTAGTGCACATGTGTGCTCACCTGTGCGTATGTGAGAGCATATTGTGTAGCTGTGTGCGCCTGCGTTTCTGTGTGAGCACACTGTGTCGGTGTGTGTAGCGTGTGTACGAGCGCATGTTGTGAGTGAAAGTGCCTCACAACAGGGCCAGATTTCTCACAGCGGAAAGCTCCAAATTAATTCTCCCTTGGTGGGCAGTGGAGGTAGGTTTATAAATCTGAGGAACTGTAAGAGAATAGAGCTTATTGCATATTAATGCCCTTATTTTCTGAGCTGTCAGCACAACAGCACAGCAAAGTGGGCCCCATCGCAGTGATTCAGATGACATGTCAAATTCAACATGTCAATTAAGACGAGATCAGGAAAGTACAGCAGATGGTCAGTGATATAGGTATGTGGTATGTGTGGGTTCAGAGCCCAGAGTAAAGAAGTCTGTACAGCCTGTGAGGATGTGTATCTTCTTATTTAGTATATTTGTTTTGACTTGTCAATTTCACTTCCACCCACAACTCTGTTGGAAAGTGTTTGCCTGTATAACTCAATTATATTTTCATCAATAAAACAGTGGTATTTGGCAACAAATGGTGTTGTCAGCATTTATGCAAAATGCTTATCTGTGAAAAAAAATGTTTCCCAAGGTCTTTCGATCACATTTATAGACATAATAAGCAAATAACACAAAATGATAAAGTGATACATTAACAAATAGAAAATGAATTATTATACTGTACCTCAGTGTTGTATTGAGAGTCTTTCTAAGGCACATAAACCTTATGGGGCACTGTCACATATAGCAGTGATGTTCTCTATGGGTTTTGCTAGTGAATGTGAATGTGGCCAGGAATCCTGCAGGGCCAGCCCTGATTGGTCAAAGCGTCAGTCGTGAGGGTGAACCCCTCAACAGCTTAATTGTAATCCCTGTGGCCAATCAGAAGCCTGCAATTGGCCAGGACAAGCTCTCAAGTGTCTGTAACTGCACAGCTCAGCTGGTGGATTGCAGAGCTGAAAAGATTTGAAAGGAAGCAGGGGTCGGCTTTGAAGTTGCAGAAATGGTAGAGGCGCTACCATAACGATTTGGGCTTTCCAAATTGCTGGAAAAATGGCCAAAGGAAAATGGAAAGATTTTTACCACCAATTGTAAAGACTTCTGAGTTACCACAAATCAAACTTTTTGAATGGATGAATCTCCGAACAAAATCAGTAGTTTACCTGGAGAGTAACAATTCAATACATCTATCTCTTTAGAGTAAAAAAGTTGTCTTGGTAAGGAAAAAACATTATTTTAAAATTAATCTTTCCAAAAGCATTTGATTGGACAGACCATCTGCCAGTTGCATGCGGTATGTTCCCTATGAGATTTGTTTTTAAATTCCTGCTACATCTGAACTTAAACTTTACTTTTGGCTGTTTCTTCAGCGAACCTTTAAAAACCCCAGCACTTTTAAACAATGAAGTCACGCTGTGGAGAGGTTTCTGGCGACTTTGATACTGTGAGTGAATCCCTGCCTTTCGGCTAGGGCTGTTTTTATTGGTGCGCTCCCGTTCTTCTGTGAAAATGTTTAACAGCTCCTCTGACAGACTTTGGGAAACCAGCGGGATAGAACCATTATGGCCCAGCGGCACGGATTTCTCGGGCTAAGGTACTTAACACAGTGCCAGATTTGTGTGTGCTCTGAACACTGTCAGGGGCGCCTAACACACTTCGGGTCTCCACATTCCCAGAACTGCTATGGTCTGAATTGGTTTGGCCGTCACAGCCCTTACAAGGGCAACCACTGAACCATAACAATTGTGTAAGCAGTGTGTTATGTGAGAAGTGAGAGATAAGATGGCAAGACTGTTAACCAGAGAGTCGATAATGGATGGGAACACAGCCTGATACCTGTCTACCTCCTCAGCTTGGTCAAACAATTAAAGGCCTGAGAAAGCCTTAGAGTTTCTGTACTTGCGGCTGTTTGGAGAGCTCCCTTTCCCTGTCTGACAGCTTTTGAAAAGCAGAGCTGAGAGTTAACCAATCAGACAACGTTCACTCCTAAAGGAGAACTCTGCAGCCCTCAGACTCCCCACTGTCATGGTTGTCACGGTGTGACAGTATATGGACAGGAGAAAGTCCGAAGCAAAAAAATAAGTAAATATTTGAAAGCCTCCATCCCTCTTCCCTGTGTAAAGTTTGTAGTGCTTGAAAGATGCTGAAGAAGCTGACATATGGATACAATGTCTGATAGGTAAACAAATAAGTTCAGTATTCTAGAATACTTTTGTTCTGTCTCTGTTTTTCCTCATGGTAGAGGGTCAGACACAATAGAGGCACATAGTAACACTGTATTTGCCATAAACGCATTTTCCTCTTAGCTAATATTCACATCTGCCAATTAAGAATTCTTAAAACATCCTGTGATTGGCAGTACATTCGTTTGCATTCTCGGCCCTTCTCCTCAGGTTGTCAGTGCTCTCATCTGAACCTGTTTAATTGACTATGTGAAGTTTCAAAACAACTTGCTGACGTTGATAAATATGTCAGTCTTTCCCCTCAACACCGTAACACCCACCCTGGCTCCGACCATGCGGCCAAGTTCAAAGAGAGCGAGAGAGGGAGATAGAGAGAGAGAGAGAGAGAGAGAGAGAGGAGCAGATTTTACGGTTCTAGTCTTTTCAGTCTAGATGCATAGACAGAAGCAGACAGCATTGCAGTCGCTCCTCATTCCATAATTGAAAATGCACACACGACTGCTCCTTAACAGGCAACATTTACTTAAAATGAAACTGATAAATGATATAAATGTTTAAGAGATGTTTCGCCATGACACAGGCGTTGATTGAAGCTTTATCAGGTGTATAAGTATTACAAAATGATGGTTGCAGCATAATATAACATCGTATGATATAACACACATTACATCCTGTGCAAACATTTCGATACAAACTATTCATAGATTTTTTTTCTAAAACTGACAACGTGAGACTTGCTGGATTATATCAGCTCTCTGTGACCAGTTATAATTGAAGCCATCGCCCATTCTTTTACTGATTATAGCCTGCCTTTAGCTGTGGAGGTCTGTGTTTAGATATGTAGTCATCATTCTTTAAATAAAAAAGTGATTATTATTGCATATTGTACCCTGGAAATAAATTAAATAAAGGGTTCCAGGATATCTGTATCAAATTATAATTAAAAACAGAATCCAAAGTTCTGTGAAATGTCCACAAATAATCTGAACCAAATATGATGATTCTGGCAAGTAAGGTTTGTAAAGGTTGCACAAGAAAAATACATAAATATCAGGGAGGATGTGCAATGCTCAGAGGTCTGTCATGTCTCCTTGGCGCTGGGTTGGGACAATGTGATTGAAATGCTGAAACGCTCAGAGGGCCCTGTCCGTAAGACACTCATCGGCTGTCATGGCTAGCGGCCTTGACAAGATAAGTGATGGTGATGTGCCTGAGGTGAGTGCGAACAGAGTTCCCCTCGCCGCAAACCCCACGCTTCCTGGAGGAACATCTGCAGAGCATTAGCGGGCTCTTCTCTGCTGTCCACACACTCCAGAGAGCATTTGGCAGGTGTCTGTGTCTCAAATGGCGAAGAGCAGGAGCCTTTCCTCCTTTCTTTTGGACGCTCGTTGATGCTTATCTGTTCTAGCCTCTCGGGCGTGTTATCAGGGGACCAGGTCCCCGGGTTCTGTGCTGGCCAGCAATATTGCCATAAATAAGCACTACTCTTTGCAAATGACAAAGCGGGAGTGGAGGAGATGGTGCATTTGCTGGAGCCTGTCCCACAATCCTCTTCTCTAGTCACACTCAGCTCTGGCAGGATCAGGCGTGCTGTGGTCCAGCTTTCTTTTGCCGTGGCTTAGTGGAAGTTCCTGTTTTTCTGCTGGCCACAGACTCCTGGAGATCCGCAGTCCCCGGATTAGAGGGGTGCGTTCGAGTTGATCCCCTCTCTGCGGTGCAGACTGATCGATCCCTGAGAACGGAGGCATCCCGGTTGAAAAGTCTAATCCAGACTGAGCCGAAATGGCCGCCCCGGCCCGTGACAAATGGTGCTCACGCCAGACAGACCAGAGCCAAAGAGTGTCAGGCAGTATCAAGCGCTATTTATTTCCTGCATTCCCTCCGCTGCTTACTTCCAGATATGAGAGGTTGAATGGAATAAATGATCTATGGACGATGAGGACTGTCACTGTCTGAGTTTGTTGGCTTTTGTGATCCAAGTACATCAACAGGTTATGTAGGTGTCTGTATGTGTGTGAGTGCCTGTGTGTGTGTGTGTGTGTGTGTGTGTGTGTGTGTGTGTGTGTGTGTGTGTGTTTGTGTGTCTCAATTAGTGTGTGCATATGTGTATATGTGTGTTTGTATGTGTGTGCCTGTGGATGTGACTTTGTCCGTGTGTGCGAGTGAGTGTGTGTGTGTGTGTGTGTGTGTGTGTGTGAGTGAGTGTCTGTGTGTGTGAGTGTGTTTGTTTGTGTGTGTATGTGTGTGAGATATATAATTGGAAGAGGCTAAAGAGGAATTTATGTATATTTGTGTCAGAGTAACTCATCTTCAAGTTTTTATCTTCTCGCTGCTGAATATGAAACAAATTGCCTGATTCACTTGCTGGTCTCTCTCTTTCACTCTGATCACTCCTCTCAAAGATGGCAGTAGATGTGACTCCGCAGGGCTCACTATGGCAGTATGAGAAGGCTGGGTCTGACCTCGGACCGTGATTCCTTTGAATCATCTGAAACCACTCTCTGTGGCACCTCTCGCTGCGCGTTCGATTGGTCGATGTATTTGAAAGGCACCCAGGGCACTTCGATCAGAGAATACACCATGGAGTGAGAATGTTCAATGGCGGACCGCTGGTGTCTCTAACGATGTCGCGAGATCAGAGCAGCTCATAGCTCATATATTGACAAGTCACCGAAAATGGATGTAATTGACGTTAGAAGCACTGGCACACCGAGATGGTGCATCTGTGTCTAACTACAAGAGACTGGAATGAAAAAGACTGAACACAAAAACAGCAGCAGCGGATTGCAAAGCATCAGCCTGGATTAGAAAGATGAGGCATGACAGAGCAGAAAAGCGGCACAAGATACTGAACCATCAGAAAGACCCAATAATCAATTGTTAGGACTAAAAGCACCATGGCAAAGACTTCCAGAATTATCTGTAAGATCAAAGTCAAGAAAGATGACTGCTGCTCATCTCTCTGTCACAGAGCTTGTACTGAGCACCGATGTGTCAGACTCCAGTCTTGCAGGGCTGCAGTGTTTGTGGGTTTTTGGTAAGAATCACTTTAGGCTACTCCATATTTTCTGTTCCCAAGGCCTGAATTAGCTACTAATCCAAAGGAAACATTATAAAACCATCAAACAGTTTGTAACTCTGGGTTTTGGATTTGTCACCTCTGAAAGAACATCTCACTTACTACATAAGAAGGAGACCTACAGACCATGAGTCAGATTTCTGCCCTTACGCAACCAGGCTGGGTCGCAGCAGCGTTGAAACACTGGTACAGATTTATAAATGAAAGATTCAGAACCTGTGCCAGTAAATTATTTTGTCCCTCTTTCTATTCTTGTTTCCGGGGCTAGTCCAATATACAGTCAACACTTATTAACTTTGACATATAAACTCATGCTCATTTTTTTTACTCCTCACAACTCAGTTTTTCAAAGTCAGTGACAACCGAATGGAGCTAGCCAAAGTGTGTTTGTGAAGAGAAAAATCTAACACTTGCAGCTGATCTGGAGTCAGAGTACAGGGCAAGTGTTGATTTGATCTTGGCTCCATTCCCGGACTCCTGTCAAAGCGACACAGTGGATCATGGCTGTAATATTGTCCTGTGTCTTGTACGTCCTGTATACATCCTGTACCATTTGAATGAAGGCATTTTGGCAGCAGCCTGGAGCATGAAAACTCCATTCTGCAAGCGTTCAAATTACAGTGCACCAAATGTTTCAGCAGCACTCTGCTCCCTCCCTATGAACACTTCATATTTTTGTTCCGCACGTCGCCTTTCTTCAATGACACTTCATACTTCTTTGTTTCCCTCAGTGCGCACATGGTTCATACCCTCATAAATCAACAATTGACTCATAACTCAGAAAGCCGAGCAGTAATTTAGTCACTGACGCATCCGCTGATGGAAAATAGACTGTAAAAAAAAAGAAATGATTATCTAATGCGATGTACTACAAGAGACAAACATATACAGTACATCACAGCCCATTGTTTCATTAATAATGCGACATTGCCAGCAACGTAGGAAGGTGCTTTAAAAATTTCTGCAAATTACCGATCATTGTTTGCCTGAGTGATGAACAAATGGTGGCCTAAAGTTTTCTGCATTAAATTTCAGCAGCTTTCATTTCAGTTAGCAAGACTTGTTGATCGTCCATCATCCCTGTAACAGCTCCTGCTAGCTGCTGTCTGTATGCTGGAAGCTAACTTAGTAGATGATGGCAAGCTGTGTTTGTGTAACATGTCAGACCTTGGCGTGTTTGAGAATTAAAGTGCCGCTGCATGCTGTCAGACTAGTGAAGTCTGTGTGCAGCGATTACTTCTGTGTACAATCCACCACTTACACAGTGCCGCCCGTTAACATATCAAAGACCGGGGAGCCAAAACAGTATAATGTCCCCAGGGATGGATGAAACTTGACACTCACTTAGTCTCAACTCCAACTGCTCAATCTGTGATAGAATACATGGGTAGCATTGGATCCTTTTCTGGACTACTTTTTCTGTAATCTGATTGGATCCAGCAGATATTTGATGGGGGCTATGATTGGTTGGGGGAGTCAATCATCTCAGACGCTCATCCCTTTAACCCTCATGGAGTTCTTGCCTACCTCTCGCTGAGAAACAAGGCTGAAGCCACCTGGAAACCCAAAAGCATTTGACTCATAGTTTATTAGCAAAGTACCTCCCCAAAGTTAGTTATACAACATCTGACCTCATAGTTATGTGACTGATGAAATTAAAATTATGGATGAAACACATTATGTAAATTTGGAGCATAAGCTGGTGGTTTGGGCCTCAGCAGTTGTCCGGAGCAGTAGTGCGGTTTCAGACCTGTGTCGTAGTTGGCGCTGTTAGACGGCCCAGGTGGAACAGGCCTTTCCAGGCCACACACATGTCCACGCCGTTGCAGTTCTCCTCATGTTTGAAACAGAAAGCTCTGTGTTGTCCAGTAAGATTGCTGTCAGCCGTGTTTGTGAGGGTTAGAGATCCAATTGCATAGATGCTGTTTCCAAAACAACATGTGAGTCGGCCATCTGGGTTGTGATCTCTTTCACGCCAGACGTGACCAGGGTGCACGATAGCGTAAACAGCAGGGGACAGCTCACACCACCAGTCCACACTGTACAGCTTCTCTGAAGGGGGCTGTCAGAGTGGTTCTGCCTTAGTGCTCAGGATTACCCAGTATCTGACTGCTTAAATTTACAGTGTGATGGGCACCCACATTTTAAACAACATGAGAGAGGACTGAAAAAAAATCTTAAAGCAGCAGCTTCCACATAGAAGTTTCAGGGAGATGATGTAACTGTAGGCTGTATAAAATGCCTGTCTTCTGGCTGAGAACCTAAACTGTTGTTAACTTTATACTTATTCCCCCTTGTTCTATTAATACAACTCAGCCTTAAAAATCTTTTGTAATTCACCTTGGCAGAAATCCCCCCCCACCCCGCCCACACGCACAAAGGAAAAAACTATAAGCTGTGCCATGAATTTCTTAGAAGGTGGAAATGATGTAGTTAACAGACGAGCTCAGTTATAAAAGGCAAACTAATTAATTCAAAGTCATAAAACCCCAAAATAATAATCTGGATTCAATCAACAATTGTCATCAGCTTAACTTAAAACATAAATGCAGATTTCTTTTATTTGCAAACGCAATTTGGTGAGTTGATTTTAGTGACTGCATGGATTAAGGTAAAAATACCAAAACATCAGTCGTGAGCGAAAGTTAAGAATGCGTGTGTACCGAATGCGGGCAATAGTGGGCAAGGTCAGGCGCAAAGCAATCAATGGGAAAATGATCAGACGCGTCTGCAATTGACTTCAAAAATACCTTCAGTACATTCATCAAAACCCCTGACCGATACTGGTCCCCAGAAAGCCATTCTCCAAAAAAAGATTTCCATTTCCCCACCTTGTGGGATCATTTTTCAAACCCCAGATGTTCCATTTTTTTTATTGATTTCAGTTTTCTATTTTCCTTACTTTCTTAATAACAAGACCGGGCATTGGCTTTTTCTCGACCTGGCTTGAATCAATTTGTGTTTGATATTCATGCATTCTTTGTTTTTATTTGTGCTCTTTATGTTTTCTGGTGGCATGGCCGGAGAGCAGGTTGAGATTACTGGGCTTCCTGGTACCTGGTCTGTCACAGACTGGAGGTTTCATGGTATATTTGTAGCCCTTTCTCCACCATGCTGGTATGTAGCTGAGACAGCGTGTGTCAGCGTCTGTCTTTGACTGTGGGTAAATCTCTGTGTTATTAGTCTCATGTACAGCGTACAGTCAGCATTATGATCAGATATCAAGCTTTTTGACTGTCTTTTTCACTGCAAGTAATGTATTTTTCTTTCTGAAGTATTGAAATACTCTCCTGGCCTTCAATTTTGATAGACCTGCTTATGTGGAGCTCTTTTGTGGACTTTTCGATTTGGACTTTGGCTTTGTTTACTCAAATGTCCTGCCATTAGTTAAAACATGTCCTTCCATGTTTTTTCTGTGGCATTGATGACTAGTCAGTTTATTGCAGCATAAGCAAAGGACAAAACCTTGCATCTCCACAAAACAGTATTCTTAGGAACAGAAACCAAATATGGACACTTAAGGTTTTTGCATGACAAAATATGTTTATATATTGCGCCAGTGGAATATTCCACATTGTTATAAAAGCCATCTACATATGCATGGTGATTTACAGCCAAATAAGCTTTCATTGGCTAGACTGATAACAGATCAGCTAATGTGCTGTTATTGGACCAGGACTCAGCGCCTGCCCGGTGTCGCCTTTGAAAGCCGTGCATAAGGTCAGATTGAGCGAGACGGCCTCAGCTGCCCTCCCTTTCATATATAAACCTACTGGCAAAAAGCCAGTATCTGTGTGGGAAAATTCCCGGGGGACGGCCAGGAGACCGTGGCTTTTCACAGCCGGGTTAACTCTTGACACGAAGTGTTTGATCAAACGTTGCCTCCACTGGTTATGATGTTCAGTATGCAGCTCAGTGCACACAGAACTCATTGGAAATGTATAATCTCCTCATTTGATAAATAACCAGATATGAACCAGATATGTAAGGGCCTACATTATGGAATGTAAGAGATCATTCTAGAACATTTGTGATTTGACTGTTATGGTAAAAATACTCATGCTTTCTCAGACAGCATGGCACAAAAGTGTCCATAGTGAATGTTGCTAGGTCATGCGTTCAAAGTCATGTTTATAATGCAATTCATTTATTTAAAGCAGTTAGCTTTCTAACTATATACTGATTATTGTTATAAAAAAATACTGACAGACACATTTTGCCACAAGCATTGTAATTAAAAATCATGTAATCATCATATTTACATGTTTTAAAGGTGGACAGGCTGAGATCCTTTACATTGTCAGTATCAACTTAAAACTCATAATTAAATGCAAGTTTTAGTTTTTATTATCATCAACGCAGAAATTTCATTTTTCGCTAAAGCCTCTTTTTGATCTAAGGTACAGACGCCTGCGTTTGGCTGTGAGTGAAAGCTTGAGTCTTGTCATTGCGCAGGAGTAGCCGGCTCCACAATCTCTGTTCGTGAAGACCACACTTTAAAAAATGACCAGGTAAAGTAAGAATGTAACACAAAATCTTGATCAAACTGTAAAACCCAAAAAGGAAAAGCAATTTAAAGTCAAGCACGTCCTCTGCAAAGAGGTATCAGAGGTCCGGCGGGCGCAGGTTTCTTTCTTCCTCAGACAGGCAGAGTGGGTGAGGTGATGGTGGGTGTTCTCTCAATTTCCTCCCCAATTGTAAAGTGCACTGACATTCATGAGGTGCACAAGGACCATGAACGATGGATTTTTATGCTTTCAGTTTGTAGTTCAGCAGCAATGATGGCTCGATTGCCCTCTACCAGGTTGTCGACCCCGCTCCTCCCCCAGTCCCCCGCACATGGGAGTTCAGTTTTATCTATGAGGGGCCGGTGTGGGAGCAGGATTCAGTTCTGGCTCTGCACTAAAACACCTGATTCAGCTAATCACCTAATCATGGCTATCAATCATGAGCTTAATTAGGCGAATCAGGTGTTTGAGAGCTGAGGCTCAGACAAAAGCCTGCTCCCACACCGGCCCTCCTCACATTAGACTGAACACACCTGCCATCGCGTGTCACCTCCCAAAATAAGCTTATATGCCATAACCCAAAAACAAAGATCATCAACAATAATTTTATTCAAAGCTACACTGGTCTGTTTTGTTGGATACTAATGTAAACACTCTTAGTAAGGTCCACTTAATTACCACCATCTGGTTGACTTTAAAAAACAGTGTTATCTTGACATTGTCAGCACAAAAGCTTAATTCCGGTGAACATGTTTAAATGCCCACTTGACTCATCCTGACGTTTTCCAGCTGATTCCACATACTGTGGCTTTGAAAATGGTGCTGCACATTGATCAGAGTCCAAAAATGTACATGTTAAGAAAAGACAGACAGAGAGAAAGTAGATCAGGGCTGCTTGACTTTTGTCTTTCAATGTAAAAAAAAATCTATTTACAGAAATAAATAAGAATGAAATGTTCTCATGGAGATTTCCTAAAAATCCCACTGAAAAGCATCTGTTCTACTGAAGGCATCAGAGGATCACTGTTCTTCATTAAAAACTGAACCAAAGGGAAAGAAAACATTGTGGAGAGGGTACTCACTCCACCCTCAAATTGGGACAACAGTCTCAAACAGTGGTGCTCAACCTGGGGGTCGGCATGCCTCTTGGGTACCCCAGGATCATTTTTTGGGGGGAGAAGAAGTTGCCAGATGATTTTCTGAAAGCCCAAAAGAAAAATGAAGTTGCAAGTTTTCAGCTCCTAACCCAAAAAAGACCAACTGTGAGAAAGCATCCCCGTTGAAACCACATCCCATTACTCAAACAGTTATTTTTGCTAGTTTGTTTATCGTTATGGGCAGTTTTATAGTTTGCATGCTTGCTGTTTTTTTAAATTGAAGGCAGTAATTCTGGAGGGATGGGGATGACTAAAGGTTTTTCGAATGGTTGGTAATTAAAATCGATGGTGAAAACATTAAGTCGATATCAAAGACCTGCACGCCCTATCTATGGACAAATATATCCACACTAACTGAGCTCTTTTGAAGCTCATTTGACAAAACAGTCAGAAGTAAATTTAACGTACAATAAATATGACATATTCACAATAGAATAGAACCAAATAGAATAAGAAAAGAGAAGAATAGAAAAGGGGTGAATAGGCATGTTTGTCAGCTAAAGCTGGAAATTTGTCTTGATCCGTATCTAGGTTACACAATATCATACTACACTACGTAAGTGCCTTAGTGATACCTCTATCATATTGTGAGCGATTTTAGAGCTTATGCACTCTGCATATGCTCCATACTGAGGCATTCCCAATATAGAACAGGAGATCTAATATAAAGATCATATAGTAATATAAAGATCAGGAAGTGTGTGTATAATACACCTTTTTGCTCAGAGTGTGAAGCCGCTGCAGCCTGCCGGTTTTGTACTGCGTTGTCAGGTCTGATAGTGTCGCTTCCACCAGCGTCAACCTGGCCCGCGTCCCAGCCGGGATTGTGTTTTATTATAGGAGGGGGTTAGAAATCAATGTGAGACCTTGGCAGGCTGAATCCCGGCTCTGCAACGACATGCAACACCAGTGAGATGAGAGCAGGGCGTGTTCAAGGTCAGTCTCAAAATGATGCCCCACGACTGCGCAGACAACCGGCCATTACACCCACTCCCCCAACCCCCCCTCCACGAGGCTGTATCATAGCAGCGGTGGGCCACCACACACAACACTGTCCCGCTATGTAAGCCTTTTTTACGAGGCCTGAAATGCCCCTTCAACCCCCATCACCCACAACTTCCATTGAACGTTCTAAAAAAAAATGTCGCAACTGACAAGACTTATTGCGTGAGGCCACTGTATGGTGAAGTGTATCTATATCTGGGTCGCCCACCGCTGTCTGAATGACTAAATAACAGTCTAATTATAGTTATGATCTGAGGATGGTGCATTGATCTGGGACTCCGTTACTCTGTCCCTTTACTGGCTCCAGCCAGGCAGCTGCGACGTGATTAATATCTGAGCTGCATCCAGCAGCATGTTAATGTGCCGTCCATCGCTGAGGACCTGGGACTGGCGCTACCCGCTGCTGTTGATGCTGATCAGCTGTGAGTGATGTCCACTGCATTATTCCCAGAAGTCCCTGAATGGGGGATGGACACACTGACCTGGATCCAGTCGACATTTTCCCTCTACTTTGACAAACATTAGAGCTGTTATTTTTTTCGTCATCTTCAGAAGTGCAGTCTTGCACAGTTTTGACAGACCAAAAAGCCATGATAACAGGCTTTAAACAAATATGTTTAATAACACTGATTTTAGACACAAAGAAGGCAGAGACTGCTCAGTTGCTTATAGTTATTAAGATGCTGTTCTAGAGTGTTGATTGGCTCCTCCGAGGTATGGTGTCCAATCCAGACCATACCAGCACTGACTGTGGCTGGAGGCCTGAAGCAGCTCCCTACTAAATTAGGCTTAGTACCACCTAAGTGTGAAAGTATTAAGTCGGCAGTGATGTCGATAATCGTTATGCAGTGACTCCAGCTGGTCCGTCGGGCTCCCACGGTCTGACAGCGTGAGCTTCACATGAAGTGCCTTCCCCTGACTCATGTCTGTCCAAGCTCACCTTCTGGACTGTGGTGCGGAAAGTAGTGGTGTCAGCTGACTTCACGCAGGGGCTGCGGAGGAGAGCACGTGCTTGTCTGCAGTCCCCCACACTGATAGCAGAGGTCACAGCAACGAACCACAATTTTGAGTAGGAATGGCTGTTCTAAATTTGGAGGAAGAAGTTGGAACGCATTAAGAAAGTGGTTGGTTCACTGGCTAGATGTACTTTGTCAGCTATATTGTGAGATGGTAGTTCGGTGTCCAGTGCCATTCCTGGGATCTAAAGGGCAAAATTAGGAAATTTATTTAAATGAGGTCCATTGAGCATTCTGTCTAATTAATTTAAGATGCCACGAATAAATAAAATCAATCACAATTAGGAACAGCTGTCTTTGATTTGTCAAAGGTTTAAACATGCTGTACTGCTGTCCATAATCAAATAAACTGGAATCGCAACAAAGACAGATCCATCAAGTAGGCCCT
Source organism: Albula goreensis (assembly GCA_022829145.1). NCBI lineage: Eukaryota > Metazoa > Chordata > Actinopteri > Albuliformes > Albulidae > Albula > Albula goreensis. The sequence goes on from CM040762.1 coordinate 7,481,517, forward strand.
TCATCTTAGTATCACAGACGATTGAAATGGCTGCCTATTAAACCACGTGCCGGTTGGACAGGCTGTTCTCTGTGTTCTTTTCATCCATCGCATGGTAATTCTGCTTGACACATCACGAAAACACACCAACTTTTTCCCATTAGCCGCACAGAACCCGAATGGTGATTTATAAGTTCCCTTCCTCTTTTTGCCTGCACTTAAGCGCAGATCTCGTAAACAATCATCTGCAGAAAAAGAATGAAAAAATCATTAGAACCCCATCAAAACACTGGAATTGAAATCTTTTTTTTTTATTTGTCTTTAAAGTTGTGGTCTTTACAAATCGCAATCATCAGTAATCCTTTTTGATGTGTTGCCTAAATAAAGGCGGTGTCTGCTTCGCCTTACGACTTCGGCGAATAGCGCATAAATGATCTTGTAGTGCGCCGGGCCATCAGCGTTCAGTGTTTGCCCTCGTTGTCATTAGAGGCAAGCTCCTGTGACGGGTGATTTAGTAGCATGGTTTGATCGTGAGTTCTGAGGGGGAATTCTGTTGCTCCGATACGCATTTTGTATTCCTCTCTGTATTTCACAGAGTGCAGCATCGGCCACGGCTCCGTATTTATTACCCTGACAAAATTAAAGGACAGAACAATAAGTCCAACAGTATAATCAAACAGCATAATGCAGCACTAGAATGTTGTGCATTTTAGAACTGTTGCACCAAACTAGTCAAGTGTCATACTGTAAATTAGTGATTAAACGTTGTTTATCGGACTTGCATTTTGATTGTCTATTGTTAATATTGCTGTATTTATTCACCATATATATTATTACATGGGACTATACAAGCTTTGACCTAATATGTCTGTCCATTGTGGTCTGTACCCCATGGCCTGTAGCCTGTATTCATTAAAACCTTAGTGCCCAGATTGAAAATGGCCCTGTCTGGCCAGGTCTGCAGTGGGAGAGGATTTCAGGGAAACATACTTTAAAGTCGTATGAGATTAGTGAGGCAGCCGTATTACACACTGTAAATAGAAACTGTGCCATGTTGTATATCCAGTTACAATGGAGACCGCTGTCACTATTCTGGCCTGAGAATCCTATTGTATATAGTGTGATGCCATTACTTAAATATGTCGCCTGCTGCTTCTAGTCATACCGCTGGTGTGGGAGCCAACAGACATGGAAGCAAACGTATGTCATAGGTCATCTCAAAACGCAGCAAGCCAGCAAAGGAGTAAATGCAAAAACAGCTGATGTTGCATTCGAGAATGAAACAGCAATATTTATCAAAACGGCGCTGTTGTGAGCAAACTGCTCCAGCCGATCAACAAACAGGCATGAAGACACACCAGAGCGCGTAGGAAACTATAGATCTTCAGTCCCAAAAAATGGAACGGCCCTTTAACTCCTTTATATTGCTGAGAAGGTCCGAGAGAAGCTAAGTGAGTGAATGTGTTACTAATATCTGTTCACTTAATATTATCCTTTGGATATTATTAGAGCGCTCTTTGAGTGTTCTGGGGGCGTCTCTGCCTTGGTCTCCCTGCGTATGTTGGAAACACATGGCCTTTTATGCCACACTCCTGTGTGCAATTTGCTTAACTTGTGGTTTTTCTATGGCATGCCACTCTGCATTCTGGCTCTGGCACACCTCAGATCTCACAAAGCTGTGGTTGGGCAGGAATTTTTATTTTGTAAGTATTGTGGTTAAAATGCTTTGTTCAGACCAATATTTATCTCTTCATTCTGCAGTGCAGGCTCTGAGATCCCAGAATCACGTTCGGGATGATCCATTCTGGGCCATGTGGTTCTTAATTGCTTAAATTCATTCCATTTTAAAACAACTGAAATACTGATCGCTCACAGATAGTTTTTGTTTAATTCTGCTTACCTTTTGTGCACATGAAAATATTCATTACTTTATGACAAGTACATTGTTATAAATGTAACTCTGATCCCTAGCCTTTAAATGTGATCAGATCTGCACAGTTTCATGATTCTTGAAATCATGCTTTTCTAACAGCAGTGCAAAGATAGTTTTTTGCCTCCCCTATTCTTATCCAATGATCCTTCGCTCTTAGCTGCATCTGCACTCTAAAAGCGCGTGGAAACAGAGTGAGTAGTATTGAGTGATGGACACAATGGACATTTTGAACCCAGAAGTCCATTCATGAGTAAACTCAGGCAAGTGATGCAGGGTACATCCTGTTTACTGACAAAAAATTTTCAGTAAACAGAATTTAAATGGAATTTAGTAAACAGACTATGCTTGCAATGGTAGCACAGTAAACGTAATATTGCTGATGTCTTTCAAAAACACGTACCACTGGCTGGAGGACCGAGGAAAATAAAGCACCTGAAAGCAAACAAGGTATAAGGTCTCTCATATCCTCTTGGGGAGACAACCATGCTAAGGGCCTGCTGTCAATCAAAATCTTCTCTTTTTGCAGACAACGTGTACAGAGAGTGCCTCTCGAACGGGACCTGGGCGATGAAGGGCAACTACTCACTGTGCCAGGCCATACTGATCAAAGAGGTATGCTAATGATAAAGAGCCGCCAAGCTTCTGATTTTTGGTTCCTAAACCACTCTTGGAATGCCAGAGTAAACATTTCTAGACTCTTCTTTTTTACTGTTTCCTGGATTTAGTCTCATAACCAAATCCATCAGGAATGTTCTCACATGTTTGACATTACTTGGGTGTCACCTTAGCCTGGGGTCTCCAAACCCACTGGAGCACACCGTTCAGCAAAGTTGCTCTGTGCTTTTGCTGAGCGGTGTCATTTGGCTGTTGGTCTGTGTTTTGTGATTCTGTTCAAAAGAATGTTTACAAAATCTGTCAAAATTAAGGACAAATGTTTATAGGATCCAGGTCCAAGTTATGGACAAATACTGGTTCTGCTCGGGATAGATCTGCTCTGAATCACTGATTGCTATATTATCTGGATGGGCTAAGGCCAGAAACTCAGCTTCAGGATTCAGAACAAATATTTTTAAGAAAGTATACTTATTTGATACAGTCTCCTTTTATATCACTGAATCAGTAAAATCACACTTTCAAAACACCTGCTTACAAATTGCCTTTGAGAGCATTTGTCAGTTTACTTTATTTTTCAAATAACAGAAAGCCTTGTTTCTACTCGTTATGCTTCAACTGACTAAAACATATTTTCATCTGTCAGGATTTGTTAGAAGATGTGTTTTTTCCTTTTCTTTGTGGTTTGGCAGTCATGAACCTATGGATTTGTACATGACTTGTTTCTTTATCGGGTCCATGGCTGAGGGTGTAATATCGCTAATGCTAAGAGCCTGCAGGCCTGTTTATCTTTTTCATTCCTTTACCTTTTTTCCCATTAATAAATAGCTGTCACCAGAGGAGTGTCTGGAAGGATGAGTGACTATGACCGCAGCTCGATACGTCTGACAGGCAAACAAATATACCCACAGCTGATAGGCAACTGTGGATTAGGGTTCAGGCTGAAGATTTATCGTTTGCCTTGGGATGGGCTTTAGCATTATTGGGGATATCATGTGTTTCGCTATTGTGTTGGACGGGTTGTTTACAACGGCTTTGAGGTAGATGACAACTGGCTATTAGCACGAGTTTTGGAACATAGCTGCTGGGTAAACTGTGGCTTCATCCCGAGACGCAAGGGAAAGCATTTGATTCCTTTCCTCTGTCACTGCGTTTGAAATTATTTCGGAGAAGAAGAAGACGTGTTTCACATCTTCCATCCAGAGTTTTGAAAATCGTTCGTACCAGAGCTGTGGCCTCCAAGGACGCCATTACTATTTCCAGCTGTTTTCTAATTATTCTATTATCGTTCGTATTGGTTTCTTTCCTTGGATTCTTCCACTCTTCCAGGCTTAAAGCAGCTTGTCCAGTTTGGACAAAACATTATAACAAGGTTTCAGTAAGGTTGTGTGCGAGCAACGATTCAGTGAGCTTTTCTTTGGTTCGTTTTTAGCCACCCCCTATGCTTCTGCGTCCTAATGAGTCTTAATAGGTTTGGATTATGCGTATACTTCTTTCTCACGGGAAAAACTTAAAAATACTTTTTTTTGTGACATGACAAAAACAGTTAATTTTACACAACTTTCCAGAACCTAGCGATGTTTTAGGGATGTTACTTGGCTAGTTAAGTGATATATCAAAGGTCACACCGGAATTATATCTCAAATGTCCTCTTCAGAATACACAGGTTCCACATGGGACACATGGGACATGGGGAGGTTTTGTAGCTCACTTCATATATCGCCCAGTGAAAGGCCTGATATTAAAGTCTTTTACAGAGTCTGAAGTGTTGCTCCAACACACCGTGCCAGGACGATGAAAAACACTGGGGTCTGGATTAAAATCAACAGTCGTCCTTAGCTTTGATTCACAATTAGTGTAATTATATCCAAATGTTCCCCGTCTTTGTGGAAATAAACACGTACACTTGTATTTAACTATGAGTCAAAGTTAAGGACAAATATTGATTTGGATCCGGACCTGTGCTCTGGAGGGAAGGGACTCGGGTGAAGGAGAATGACGAATCAGGCTCAAAATCGCCAATGGGACATTCTTATTCTCTCAAAAGTTCTCAACAAGAGTAATAATCTTATCAGGCAACATTGTTTGAACCGATCACGGAAAAGTAAATCCCAGTGCAACACTCCAAACTTAATCAGACTAGCATTTATTTATTTCACTATTCACAGTGTTTAACAAGTTAGAGACATATTCACGAGCTACGATCAGCGCTGCTCCCTCTGCTATCAGCTGAGGAGAGAGCAGATAAGCCTGAGCTCTTCTCTGACACATGCGATTTCAGCCTCTGTTTCTCTTCACATCACAGTCCACAAACAGCTTCAACAGACGTGAGTCAGAGGAAGATTTTCTGTGCGGACTGCAAACCACGGCAAATAAGTTCCAAAATACGCTTGCCATGTGTCACACAATATATCTACGATTTAAACTGGAACTATTAAGTAAATTTTAAATTCTGTACATAGCTTGGCTACATACTCCAACACAAAAATTTGTGGTTATCATTTAGACAAAACAAACAACTTACTTCACTTTATGTGGATTATGTGCAAAACAACAGGAGTGATTTAGTGAATAATGGACCTAATTGTGAGGGTTTTTTAAAAAAATTCTCTATTGGTATAGCCCTCCATGGTACCATGGACACTGCTGTGTTATAGCTATGTAGCTAACCAAATTACAATGTACAGGAAGATTGACACAGAAGATTCCTTTTCATTTAATTATTGTACAGTATGAGACAGATATTTCTCTTGTGCTATTTTTTTACAGCTGCTGTGAAGTCTGTGTGTTCTTTTGAAGTGATTGGTGAAAAAGCCCCTTGGTCCTGCGTGCTCTAGTTTAGCCTCATTGCTTCTGTCAAACAGTTCTTTATAGAACAGCCAGTGCCAATTCAGACAGATAGCATGATAAAAGTTACAAAAAAATTTGTTAAATGTCTTTCCAAAACACCATTTCTCTCCTTTTCTTCATTATCAGTGGCTCACCATGAGGAAGGACAAAAATGAATAAAATATCACACATGACACAGTGAAATATTTATGTAGTTATTTCTGCGTTGCGTTAAAGAGATGCAGTATCTTGCAGCTGCCGTCTGTGTTTGATGAGTAAGCCCCTGAAGGCATTAAAACTAACAGATCTTCAACCAACAAGGGCTGTTTGAAACAGCTAGAGCTCCAACCATGTGAAACCTGTAGCAGTTGGGTTTTGATACAAGAGTGACGTTAGCTGGCGCCAAATATGCGGAAGCCATGTGACAACCCCCTTCCCGCGAAACCTCGCCTGAAGCCCCTTCGGCCACGGACTGCCCGCTCTCTCCGCCATCTGCTCCTCGCGGGAAAAAGAAAAGAAAAAAAAAAAAACGAGATGCAAATTAATCTCCATTCATGCAGCAGGGAGTGCGGGCCACATGGCACCGGTTGCCCAGCCAACCCTGGAACGCGGGAATGTCATTCTTTTCGCGGATAGACCGCCGGGAGGGAAGACAGCGCTGTGCGGATTGCGACGGCAAGTACTGATCATGAAACTGTTACAGTAATGGATGGGAGAGTGACAACCTTGTTTCTGATCTCTGTGGACCAAAGGAGCAGCGTCCCAATCGCACACTTCCTGCCTGGGTCTGGATCTCCAGACAGTACAACAGAGCTCTGAACTCCTCATCTCAGTTATTCAATGAGCCACATTAATTATGTCATTTCTGGTGCTAAATTTCTTGTTAAGCTACTAAATGGCAACTGGAAACTATTCCTGTGCCCCTAAAATCAATGTTACTGTTCTCGTCGACAAGTGAGCTGGCATCGGCATAAACTGCTAATTGGCTCATTGATCCAGGTTAATTGGTGGAAATAATAACCAGCATAAACACTATGTAAACACGCAGGGAGTTCACAGTTGTTTGCTTTATTTTAACTTTGTCTTGTTGAGATTATTAGACAGTTCTTGTAGTCAGTGAAACACATGGAGACCAAGCAGCAGTTGCACCCGGTCTTCTGTGCCATTGAGCAGAGTAGAGTGACTGGCAGAGGGACTCGCTATGAAGCAATTAGAGAAATAATTTTATATAAAACAGGACTGTGTTATTGGGGGGACAAAGGTAACGGGCAAAAATATTGAATTTCATATGTGTCCCCTTCGACCCCCCCCGTTCCTACACTCCTGCATGAATTAAACTCATATTTGGTTAGTTCTCAGGTTTTTGGGAGGACCTGCTTTAAAGCTCACATGCCCACATCCCCTCCCACTCATGAATATTTAAACATAAGTCTTATGTAGAGGCGGTCCTTTCTACCTGTGACTGTTCTAACGAGGAGTACAGGGCAGACCTTCCACAAGCAATATTGCAGGAAAGGATTTAGAATGTTAATTGTGAATTATAAACTGTAATGTTGAAGAAACCGTTTTAACACACTTATTTGGTTTAGCCTTAAACTGTTTTTGACAGATATAACCCTTGATGTTTTCTGAAAACTAAATGCTAACCATCATGGCATGTTCTCAGTACATATATATATATGTCACATTCCTCTGTAACTTTGACAGAACTCGTCTGGAACAACAAAATGTTATGGGAACATTTTTTTTTCAGCTGCGCTGTCCTTAATTTACCACTAACTGAACGACGCTACAAGTTTTATGTGACAGACAGTTTGTTGGGTTAATTTAGGGTGACCGCTGCACTTTGAAAAACATTCAAAGAAAAAAAAAAGATTAAAAAAATCATTAGCACGTAATTGTGAGTCAAAGTTAAGGACAAATGTCGATTGAATCCTGGCCAAGTGAGAGGAACATCTGTAGTGTGTCTCCGTGTCAACGGCGCGCTCCACCTCCGCACGATTCACACTGACTAATTACCAGTAATGAAGGGCCATTTCGCTTTCAGCTTTCTGAAGAGTACAGTTTAACTGGAGAAATGTGCGTTCTGGAAACAGGGGGGACACTTCCTGTTGATGCGTGAGTTCTCAACTGAGTCATCGTGTAACATCTTAATGTATATTTATTTCGTTTTTATTCATTTCATCTAAAGGACACATCCAAAATGGATTGATGAAATACACATGCAGTATCCATTGCAGTGTAAGTAGGATTATCAGCCAAAACTCATTTCCGGCACCAAAGCTTTCCTTTATTGATAGTATGTATGCTTTGGCTCTTATTCTGTCCTTGTTTATATGTAAAAACAAGGAATTCAAATATTATTACATATTAAAAACACAGTACAAGATAATGAAAGGCGGAAGGTTAAAACTTTACTGTTTGTGGATGAAGTATGAGATGGGAACACGCTTAAAAACATTCTGTCTGAGACAGATTGTGCCCCAGCTTGGTTACAGGCATGGTTAAATTTGAACCAGGATTTTAAACTTCTGGTAAATTCTGTCTGTCTGAAATGCTAATACAAAGGGGAAAGGCATTCATTTCATCACAAAATAATGAAACGCCACCAACCGAAATGACTTCAAAGATGAAGGTAGAATATTATGGGTGCTAGGAGGATGATAACGTGATTTCATGATTTAATTTTCTTTCGCTGCCTATAAAAGCCCCATTCGAACTGACACAGAGGGAAACTCCTGTTTTTTAGTGGCCAGCCAGCAGTGAAAACAGGTCTATAAACATCCTCTTGCACAAACTGTTCATAATTGAATATTCTCATAAACTGCACAAACACCACTGAGTCTATACACCAGGGGGAATGAACTTGACCGACACAGCTGCCAGTTATTTTTTTTATTAGGCCCTCTGTTCCCTGTCATACATCTGATGCAAATCATGTATTTCAGCAAGTAAACCTTTGTAATCAAATTTATTTTAATTGAGCTTTTTTATCTGCATTTGTGATTGTTCCTTGGGCAACCATCCCCACCACAGTCTTAAAAAAACTTTTAAAACAGACCTTAAAAGTAGGTGGAGCAGAAGATGAGTTAGCGTGTGCTCACGCATTTCCAGTGGTAGCACAAAGTTTATTGAGCTCATCTTGTATACTTGTCCATTGGTTCATTTGCTGCTAAGGATTAAGTGGGGAAAATATAATCATTTAAACTGCACTGTAGCCAACTTTTTAGTGTTAGGCATGGGCAGTTTGAATTGATATACAACCTGCCATTTCTTTAAAATGGAAAATTACTGTAGGGCTTCTTATTGTTAATTTATTATTTTTTTGTCTGTTTTGGACATATTCCCAGTTCCCGGTGGTTGTATTTTATAAGTTATGCGGGTAGAAGTCCCCATATAACTCTTTTCCTTGAAAGTCAATTGCAATGCCTTTCAGTGTGACATCAGGTGACTCTGACAGGTGACTCCGACTGTGCCGCCACCTTTCCCTGTGTACCCAGAGGCTGTAGAGCAAAGGTGAGAAGAGAATGAAATAAAATGCTTTTAGCAGAGGAGATAATGTCAACGTATATGTGTGCTGTATTCTTAGTCTGTGAATAGTTCTACAAACCAAAATGACATTGCATTCAGCCTGCACTATTTCAAACTTCGTCATAAGGAAATTTATTTATTTATTTTTTACTGCATATAACAGTATAGCATTAATGATTAATTCTTTGTTTTACCAAACATTAGAAATGACTGTAATTACTTAATATCTGTAATAAAGAGCAATACTAAAGGCAATACTGCAGGGGCAATTCATTTCAGTCGTAAATATTATAGTTATAATAATTGTAATAATATTGTTATAATATTCAACAAGCTCTTGACATAAACATTGCTGTGGGTTGCTGGGTGGCTCATCCTGCTAATGCACCTTGGTAGGGAGCTGTCAGTTAGCAGGGATGTGTGCATTATCGCCCTCTGCTGGTTAGTTGGGCTCCTGCAGTTTTCCTGCACAAATATGCTCATAAGACATTTCCGCTGACTTCTCTCTGTACGAGCCCATCCAGTTGACTGCGGTGTAGAAAGATGTGAATGCTGACGTTTTCTATGCTCTCCCAAATCGACAAAGATGGTGTACAGTGATGACTTATGAACATGATTGAGCATTTGAGCATGAAGAAAAAAAGGCAAAAAGCATAAACAGAAAATACTTTTCTCTGGAATTTCCATTCCATTTATACTCCATAGACTACATAATCCATGCAGAATACTGTGTAGTTCTTTCTTTCATCTTCAAGTGTAAGGAGTGAAAGGGTTAATCCCATTGAGTCAGATCTTCAGATCTTGCCTCAGATCCGTTAGCTCCATCCCCCGGCCCATCCCTCCACCCCCCACCCCACCCCCACCCCACCCTCAAGGTGGCTTTTTTTTTGCCTGGCCCACTGGAAGATGGAAGCCAAGCCCACACATGCATGCCCTACCAGCCCCCTCATCTGTGCCCTGAAACATGGAAAAGCACTTAGCAGAGCTTATCGGTCAACATCCATGGAGGAGGAGGGAGTAGGTGTTGTGGTAGCCCTGATTCCATCCCTATCCCAAGGCAGTTATATAGACTACGCATCAATGCAGCTCTGATCTAGAACAAATAGAGGGTTTGTACATGAATACCAAAACCAGGAGAATAAATTGCTTTTGCGAAATTTGTACTTTTGTAATAGTCCTCCGCCTCTATAACATCCCAGGGGAGAGAATGGGAAAGAGAGGAAACGCAAATGATTCTGTCTGAAAGAGCACAAACAAGGAACAAGCCCACAGCCCCCTCACTTTAATTAAATTCAACTTTTCTGTCATATTTGGTATTTGGTGTTGTTCCACCCAGAGACCTAGATATTTAGATATGAGCTGAATATATACACTACACGAGGATGAAATATATATATTTTTTTACCCCTTACACATTGTTTTCAAAGAATTTTTGACGTTGAAATTTGTGGAAGAGTGCTTATATAGGGAACATGGATGAAAAACATGTATTTTCTTCCAAAACAGTCAGGAAACAAAGGGGGTGTAATTGGTGTCCAAGGGGCTAAAGTAATTCAAATACGTGTTTGACCTGCATCTGTAAACAACTGTCTAGTGTGAGTCTTTTTAGGAAAACCATAAGGTGAATCAATCTGTGGTTGTGTGTGAAGGGCTTTTTGATGTTTTTGGCCGGGGGTTGTCCAGGGGATTCAGGGTAGAGTTCTGTCTCACACTGTGGAGGGCCTGTGCCTACGTGCTGAAATGTCTGTGTGCACTTGCTCCCTCGCTGCTGCAAAAGGAAAAAAAAAAAGTAATAAAAAGAGCAAAGGCAGGAGTCTGAATCCGTGTGTACAAAGCAGTTCTGTTTTTAGTGCACCAGTCTGTTGGATACATTCACCACCCTACAGTTTTTAAAGGGTATGTGAGTAGGGTCGATAATGGTACAAGTGGAGGATGGTAAGTATCTTTCAGTTTGATTCAGGGGCAGAGTGAAATATTAGGAAAGCACAGTGGCTACAGCAGGCTCTGACAGCAGGGTAACACAGCTCGGTGTCAGGGGACTTGTCTGAATGCACGTAGGAAAAGCCTGCAGAACTGCAGAGAGGAAGCACAGGATTTCGGCTGCGAGGAGGGACGGCTGACAGCTCACATTTTGGATGAGGACGAGGAGCTTTGGTGCCCGCCCCCTCCTGTGGAAGTCGAGTCCCCTGGCTGGGGATCGGGTCGCCCCTGTTGGGTCGTCACCGAGGCTTGTGAAACTCTGGTAGATGCGGTTGCCATGGTCCCTGCTCTGCCCCGTTTGCTCTCCCTCTCTCCATAGAGGAGCGTTTGGTATGTGGAGGCCCGGGTGGAGGAAGTGACATCACGGCTGCCGCGTTACAGACCCCCGCCGTTCCCATCTTTCATCCCATCTTTGTTTTGCTTCCTTTCAGTCCTGTCTGCCTTTTATGTCTCTTTCTTTCCCTCTCCTGCCACTTTTCTGTCTCGCTGTTCCTCTTTCTACAATTATTCAGTCCCATTTCCCCACCATTATGAATTGCTGATGAATCCCCCCCCACTGAGCCCCCTGAGGAGAGTTCACTTTTCTCCTGGGGGGCCCTTTATTGAACAACTTATAATGTTGTTGTTTATTGCATTTCATTAATGTTTATTTTCCCCCTTATTATTACAATCATTTTGTTCATAAAGAGAGCCATGGTGACACATTTGATGTTTTCATTTTTGAAAAAAGTGGACTTGAAATATTGCTGTGGGTCTGCTCGAGCCAGATTTTGTTCTAAAACCCCATTTCCAATCTGCAGTTGATTTACAGTTCATGGTGTGCATTATTTCCATGGATTAATGACATGACGACCATGCAGTGACCAGTTTCTATAACTGCACTTAAGTCAGTAAAGCATTGCTGATGTGTCACTGACTGTTGTCACAAGGTTAAATCATGTGATCATCTTTATCTGGTGGTGACAGAATGGTCATGACAGTGTTGTCACTTCTCACAGGAGGACCTGAAGAAGTCACCTGTCAGAATAGTATTGTCAGGGTGTTCTTTTATAATTTTACATTATTCTTTCTGACAATCTGTTGCAAATTAAATTAAACTTTTATTTCTCCAACAGAACCACTGACTGATTTGTTTTTATTGAAGAACTTTTGTTTTTTGCGATTGCCAAAGTGTATGAAGAAACCCTTGTATGTAACCGTGAAGCAATGTTAAGGACAGAATGTTAATTGAATCCAGGGCCAATATTCTTAAGGGAACTCAGAGTAGGAGAGCTGATCCAGGATCAGGTTTCGTCTGTTGTTATCCTAACCATAACCACTGTGGAGTGAAATTAAAAACAGATCCTAGATCAGTACCCCCCACTCTGAGATGCCTTATGACTGCATCTTGTCTTTGGACCTTTGGGCCTATTCACTGGCACTGTGAAAACCTTCACCAGAATCCACTGTGCTGCCATGAAGTCAGTTTGACTGATTTCAAAACAGCGAGAGAGCAGTTAGTCTGCAGGAAGCTTGAGATCACCGACTCCTCACGCAGGAGGAACACTGCGCTGCGGTCATGGATGTTTTACAGCGGAACAGTGAAACAGATGCTTCCGGGAACTCATCTGATCGGGCCAGAGTATAGGGCGCCGTGGTTCAGCGGTACACCCAGCAAATTATATTTGTTTAGATGAATATACAACCCACTTTAACTCACACACACACACCCCCTACACACACACACACAGATAGAAAACAGGTGTATGTTACAGGGCCATGTACTGTAAACCCCAGGTCTATTCCAACTGCTTAATTAAACAGAGAGGCCTGGAAAAGGACAGCCATCAAAACAAATAACATTCTGGACATCTGTTCCATCTACCCCTCATCAAAATATTCATGTTGCTGGGATACCATGGTTGTTTTGGCATTAAGATTTGTGTCACTGTCATTGGTCATATGTAAAGTGATATGTTTTTCTCTTTTTTGGGTAGGGGTGGGGGCCGGGGGGGCATCGGGCTGGTGTTGCCTGCTCCCCGGGCCAACAGTGTATTCAGCCATTGTGATCTAAACAGCATCTTGGCCTAATGGGAGTGAGTCAACTCCAAGGAGCCAATCAGAGTGATACATTAGGGGAGGGAAGTGCCTGGCACTTGTGTAGTTGGCATTGGCAGGGTCATATTTTCCAGTGGCTTGTTAATCTGCAGTACTGCAGGTACCCCCCCCTCTCCCCCCGTTTCTGGATAAATCAGGGACATTTGTGGCAAATTTTGCATTAAGATAATTTATGAGTCAGAGCACAGCTAAAGCCCGAGACCAACAGCGAAGACAAGTCGTGCAATTTGGGAGTTTTGGAAAGTACACAATGTATAGAGAACCACTGGCAGCATCAGCCTGAAAGTCCTGAAGTCCTGGAATGATGGCATATGTCCTACCGCAAGTGGCACATCCAGGATCCAGAATTCCACATCCTTGCCCTGGTCCCAGATCAAATTCCCATCTTGGCAAATAAAATGGGTCCTACTGAAGGCGACATGAAATATGTGATCATGCCGAAGCATACTTTTTTACATTTTCCAATGCAAAAAAAAAAAAATCTTTTTTCCTCTGTCTGGTGCCAGTATTTTGACTGCGTGGAAGATAAACCTTTTAAATCAATAATAAACAATGTTTGGGTTTCAGAATTTAAGATGAATAATGGTTGCTAAGGAATATAAATCAATCTGATGGATTACCCTATAGGGAGTGAGTTAATCCATTGATCCAATCAAAGTCATGCATTTGGGGGAGGGGGAGGGGGAGGGGGGAATGGTATGTGCCTTCTGTCTGCAAAGCCATGTGATCAACAGTGCCATAGTATTCAAAACATGTGCGGGATTACACTGTGGGAAAAAGCCAGTCCGATCAAAGCAGACTACTGACAAAGTAGCACATCAGCCTCCCAACTGAGTTCTTTCCCCGAAAGTCAGCCCTGATCCTGTCTTCCACAGCCACGTCAACGGCAGGGACACAAGCGTAAGCGAGGGTCAGAGGTCAGCAGGAAGAGAGAGGTGTGAAGCCGCAGGCTGTCAAAAACAAAGACGAGACAAAAAAATAATGCTGAAACAGTCGGAGGAGCTGCAGCGAGTGTCTCACTTTGAAAAAGCCACGTACCACAGAGTTTGGAGGATTAAAACATCCACCAAAGCCTGCTCTTGCTGAAAGTGCGTCACGTGGATGTGCCGGAGTGGGGCTGTAATGAACCGATAGGCTGATAGTCTTTGAAGTCACATCACTGGAGAGGCCTGAGGCGACTGCAAAGTGGGCTTCTAGAACTCGGTTAAACTAACGCAACGTCATAAAACGGCCACAGCAGCAGAAGAAAAAGGGATCAAGTTGAATCGGACAAGCAGGATTTCTCTCGCACTTGAAGCTTACGTTAATGCCAGCGGTAATGAAACAATTCCATATTCACAGCTATATTGCTATTCTTTGTCAGATTTATCAGTGATCAAAGTAGACTGCCATAATTCCTCAAGACGGATCACTGGAACTCATTTTTATACCAATTAACAATTAAGACTGGTTACAATTTTTACTCAGGAACATGAAATGTAAACTTACAAATGGTTAAAAATTACGACTCCAGTTTTCTGTGTGAGACAAGTTAGCATTCACAGAATCAGCATGTAAATCTTTTTTGCAACAATAAGGAGGTCAAACCTGTATGTCACAATTCCCCTGAAGCTATCTTTGGTGAACAACTCCTTCCTCTAAATATCATAAAATACCATCAGACCGGAATCGCACTGCTGTTCCCCCAGGCCTTTCAAAGGCACACGTTTCCCCATCTCTGTAATGGGCTATTGTTCAGCCTGAGAACTTTATAGTAAATGGTAATTCACCCAAGCGGAGCCCATTCTTCAGGGAATTAGATCCCAAAATATGTGCATGAATATTATATGTGCTGAGGTCCTGAGGTGCGTTGTTAAATAAAACGATGTCTCTAATTGAATTCAGAGGCCCACGTAGTGCTTTTCCCTGTTTCCCCTGCAGCACTTTTGTTGAATATAAATGCAGTGGAATGGAGGAGTACATGATAGGTTTTTTCTCAACTTTTATTTCTTATTTTGTGTTTTTTTTTTGTTATTTTGAGAAGATAGTATTCAATTAACATTTTGAATTACAAATGAATTAGATTGTTTGTTTGTTTTTTGTTCTCTTCAAAGTCTTAGCAAAGTCCAAATTCCAATTAACTCACCATAGTGTGTTCCTGAAGTAATGCTTGTTTGATTGTGAGTTAATGGCACATTTAATGTCCTCATGTTTTTAGCAGACATATTGCATCCTGTCGTTTGACATTTGTCGTCTGTCATGTTTGTACTTTACTGAGGAAATGAGAGGGATGTTACTTGTCCATATAAGGTCTTTGAGCCATTAAGTCACTCTCAGTTTCTCTTTCATGACTATTTCTTCAGATACAATCAGACAGAACAATTTGGGTTTTTAAAGTCATCAAAGAAATACATGTTGAGAGAATGAATTAAGTCTCCAAAGTGTTTATACAGAAAGACATGCATGATAGCCTTCAAATTGTGAGTCAAAAGCTTGGATTGAGTCTGCAGTGATTGTGTTTTTTCCTGTGAAACTGTGTTTTGATTTTGTGTCAGTTGATTTTGGTAATTGTTTTAGAGTGGATCACTCTAGTGCCAATTTTGGAAAATGTTGTTTGGACCAACAGGTACAGCCAGCAGTTGGGCATTAGATGCTTCCTTGCTGGAGTTTATTGAATCCAGTCCAAGTTTGGAGACAAACCTCTGAATAAAGCTTTCTTTGTGTGCTGTTGTGGGTGTTTTGCAGAAGAAAAGCAAGCTGCACTACCAAATAGCGGTGATCATCACCTACCTGGGCCACTGCGTCTCGCTGGGGGCGCTCCTTGTAGCCTTCCTCCTCTTCATGCGCCTGAGGTAAGACACGTGTGCCTTTTTTTTGGGTGACCCTTCTTTGTTCCCATAATCCTCATCCCCCCTCTCCTATGCCGGAGCACCCAGAAACAGTGGGAAATAAAGGAAGGGGCTTGAGGGTAAATTACTGTCTTAGCAAGGGTCCATGAACAGCGCTAATGGATTGTAAAACTGAGGTGAGGGGCCCTGAGGCATGTAAATCCCTGTGAAAGGTTGTTTTCATGACAGATACTGACCTGGTTTACCTGTACCATACCCCTCTATTAAATAAGAGTGAAAATGATATACCACATTTGAACCAGTGCGGATAAAATATAATACATATCCACTGGATTTATAGCTCAGGATGAATCTGTTGCCCTATCGGCACCTCTACCTGTGGAGAGTCAAATCATGATCCACAGAACTAGTGACAGAGCTCTGAAATCCATTATGGTCAGAGCTACAGTTAAGTGTCAATTATTTACTTTGTTTGAACCAATTAAAAATGTTTTTTTTTTCCTCTTCACACCCAAGCAAAGTCATTGGTGAGAAACAGTGAGTCACTAATTCTATATGGTTGTTCCGCTCATTTTTTCTTCAGTGAAATCCACTGTTCCTCCATCAGCATAAGGGATTTCTGTAGTTCTCTGGTTCAGCTCAGATGTGATGTCGCTCTGTTAGAGGTTTCAGATCTCAGCATTGTCCCTCATGACTTAAAATAACGTTCAACGTCTGCTGAAGAGGACATCCAGTCAACCAGTAAAATGCACTTATTGGGAAGGTTCACCCCAGCTTCCCTGGAATGCACTGGGAACCAAACATTGTGAGCTGAGTTCACCATACTCAATGCTCCCTGTTGAGAAGAGCATAAACATGGATGGATAAACATGCATGTGATGCTTTGTCTGTTAGCAGACAGACCCTTAATTGCCATGCCTGAAAATAAATTGCTTACCTGCACTTTAGTGCTACCGTGTGTAATTGAGTTAGAAGCCAAGCCACACGTAGAGGTAACTCAATGTCACAACCTATAACCACATAAATTGATTTCCCAACTGGTGGCCAGGAGCATGCACTCTGTGTATAATTGAATGTAGGCCTTGATTATAAACGCCCGAGTCAGCACTAAAGGATGGCGGGCTCATGGAAATATGTTCATGTTCCCAGGTCCCAAGGACACTCTGCAGCTCGCAGTGTGTCATGCTGGTTGAAACACATAGCAGACTTGTTGATGCAGGAAACAGCTGTCTGTCTTGGATATCTGCGATGGATCTGATAGCTGTAGCGCCAGTTTCATCGCAGCCCTGACCTGCTGGGACCATGCTGCGAAGCTAGATCCCTCTGGTGCTCAGTGCTGTCCAGTCAAGTTTCTCTTGACTTGGCTTTATTGATTTGGCACCGGCATTTCGAATGCAATGGCGTTACACAGTGTACTGCCTAGATTTCATTCTTGTATGGTTTTGTTTAGTTCTTTGAGCATTCCCCTCTTTGTTTGAGCTTGCTTACCCTTTGGCCCGTCAATAGTTCAATCGCGAATTGTACTTCATTCCCTCCAAAAAAAAAAAAAAAGTTTCTGTGCTAAGGTTTGGGAAATTCATTTTGTAGAGAGCTCTGCCGAATAACTCTTATCAGATCGGTTGTTCTTTTGGTCGTAATTCACAGAACCTCCTGTGGTGCCTATTTCGCTTGTCCCGCTCTGTAGAAATCACATTAACATAGCGTGTAGATCCAGATGGCGGTGGGGCATGCCTCCCTGCTTCTCTCCTGGTTTCCCTGTCAAACCCCAGGCTGCCAAGCCATCACCGTGACTCCCTGTGCCTTGGCAACGGCTCACTGCGGAGATCATGTGAACGGCATTGCTTTTGGATTTGAAGACAATTGGTTTTGAGTCAAACCCAAAAAATATAATGTATATTTCCAGGGATTATCAGCAGGAGATTATCAGGGGATTTATCTTACGAAAGGAATTTTGTGCACCACGTAATTTACCGGTCTGTACTCTCAAGCTTGATCTCGACTAGATCTGATTTATTATAATTGTGAGGGTGTTTTGAGGATTATTGTTGTCTGTAGGTTTCAATGCTTAGTTCTAAACTGGATTTAAAAGATGGCTTCAACATCAAAGTCTTCCTAGCTACCTTTAACGTTTTATGGTTTGTAGGAAGGCACCGAAGCAAACAGGCAGGTTTGTTTCGCTATTGGCAAAACAGCAACAGAATGTAGATCAGATATCTGGAAAGTACTCATAGACTGAAATGGCATAGTTTGGTAGTTTCTTTCCCTTTAAACTAATGATACTGTTTTTCTTACCATCCATCATACTTAGCCTGGTAATCCATAACCAAAGCACGTAGTCCAAGTGTCCACTGTAACGTGGAGATAGAATCATTGCAGCATGTTAACAGTTCCACGGATCGTTACATTATCTGAATGGGCTGAGTGCTGGCACAGAGAAGGCGATGCTCCATCCAGATAATTTACAGATCCACTCTGAAGGTATGCTTTTGTTCTGAAATGCCGGGGGTTAGACTCAAGTCATCACAGAAAAAAAAATGGGGAAGAGAACCTTGTCTGTTTTGAAGGTGAAGAACAAGGTGTGTAACATCTACTTATTAGGAATTCCCTGTTCAATTCCATACATGTACCTTTTTCTTTCATGTTGAAATTAAATTTTTGTGATAGTTTCTCTTTTCACTCTATCCATTCCAGTCTCTGTCTGGCTCATCCTGTCTATCTCATAGAGCAATCATAGTTTAGAAGAAAATGTATTTCCATAGATTGAAAGAAAAGTCTGTTTTTGTAGATTGCAGAAGTGTTCTTGCTTAGGGTATTGCAAACAGCTTCAGCTGCACATGGATTTAAGGAAAGACAGAGAAAGACACCTCCAGAAGTGGTACGTTTTGATCCATGTTGATTGCATCTCCTGTTTGTGCTGTTGTTTATAGCTTTATGCAGGAACATGTTTTCTTGATTCAAATCTCACTACATTCCTTGAATAAAACATATTGTACATGTGTGAGTTTGTGCACGCACACATGAGTAAGAGTATGTATCTGCATCTGTGTGCATGTGAATGTGTGTTTATGTTTGTGTCAATGAATGAGTGAGTGACTTTGTATTTGTGTGTTTGTGTGTGGCTGCATGAGTGAGTGTATGTGTGTCTGTGTACCTGTGTGAGTGGGTGATTGTATGAATGTGTGTGAGAGTGAGTGAGTGAATGAGTGAATTTGTGAATGTGTATGTGTGTGTTTGTGAGAGTGAGTGAGTGAATGAGTGAATGCATGCATGTGAGAGTGAGAGAGCCAGTCTCAGCCAGGCATAGGAAGGCTGAGACCACAAGCATGCTTTCACAGCAGGGTAGCAGAATTTTGTCTTTTTACTTTCCTCGCGCTGATGGAGATCCAGCTTTTTTGAATATCTTTTCCAGGAAAACCAACTGCCTCTTAAATATTAAAGAAAGCACACAGAGAAGAGCAGCTCTTTTCTGAATGAGCCTTTTCCAAACCTGATAGGGAAAAATGGCACAGCACAAGGACAAATCGTGTATAATGCTAATTTACACATTAAAGACATGTTTCTCATGAGTGCATATTATGGAATTAGCATTAGTACAGGATGTATGTACCAGTACCTTTTAGAATCTCAATATGCATTTTAGAATGATTTCATTGTGAAAAATGTGTGGGTTTTTTTCTTGCTCTCTTGGAAAGCTGAATGAAACAGTGATTCTGGCTTTGTAATGAGACATTTCCGGTGCCTTGTGTATGAGTATAATGAGCTGCCGCCGGCGTCTTCAAAGTCAGCCTTCGAATTCAGCGGGTTGATTGGCAGGTGCTCGTCTGATATTTCAGCAGCAAGGCTCGCACAGCCAGAGATGAATTAAATGCAGCACTTTTTCAACCCACTCAGCCTTCAGCCTGTCAGCTCCAAATGTTCTGTCGGCGGCACCGCGAGAGGAATTTTGATTGATGATGACGGTGATGACAGCTATCTCCTTCTGTGCCCCTGTTGTATCAGGGGCTTTGCATGGTGACACGCTGTGGTTTATTCAGGTAACTTATCGTTACCTGGAAATGAGATGCAGCATACACGTGTGTGTGTGTGTGTGTGTGTGAGTGTGTGTGTGTGTATGTGTGAGAGTGCATATGCACAGGTACATTTTGGTGTGGTTGGGTGGGTGGCATCCGCAGGTTTTGTACTTGTGCTCACAACTTCGCAAACGAGTGTGCCCTCAAAGCGTTTCATGTTTGGTCTGTGAGAACATTGGCCTGGGAGATTCTTACCCTTTCTATTTTGATACCGTGTGACGTTGCTGCAGGCCTCAGAGGTAACAGTCCCTGCGGCACATGGTCTTGGCATGATATTGTGTCCGTTTGCCAGCTCTGCCTATATCCTACCAGTGGGACAACGCAGACAGGCTTGGGCATACAGATGGGTAATTACGGCGTAGCACCACGTCCTCTTACCCAATAGAACGAAGAGATGGGAAGTGCTCAGGTGAGCATCAGTGTTGACTTCGTGAATCCAATCAATGGGTGGAGCTGACACAAGCTATGCACATCTCTCTGATGTCAACCATCCATTTTGTTCTGCTGAGGAGAACAGATCTTTTGATTGGTCCAAACAAGGAAGTGATTGAAAGCTGCTTTGAGCTGCACCTCTTGTTGTGTTGTTCATGACATCTGACTGTCCTGTCGTGGCAGCAGTCCCACCATCCAGAGGCGAGCGAAACCTCCCAATATCCACCCCCTCCCCCGCCTCCTCTGTGTGTGATGGAGAGATGGCTGAGTCATCCTGGTTTGTTTCCACAGCTCTCTTTTAACTCATGTATTTTATGATTGGGGAGCCCTACAGGATACATCCCTGCCCCCTGGCCTCTCTCACGGCAGGGGGAGCTCACAGGATTCCACTGTCAGGGAAATGGCTGATGATGCTGAGACTCCTTCGATTACACACACACACACACACACACACACACACACACACACACACACACACACACACACACACGCACACAAACTCAGCTCTGCCGAATTACTGGAGCACCTGGGTAACACGACAGTGTACAAAAGCGTGTGAGGAGTAGAAGGAGGAGGAGTAGGAGGAAGGCTGGGTTTACAGCATTTTAATTGGGAAGGTACAGAAATTCCAGCGCCTTTGGAGATGCGTGCAGTCAGCACCTACTGTACCTACTGAGACCATTTAACAGGGGGACTGGATGCAGCGGCGTATCTGTAAACTCAAGCTCCATAGCACAGCTCATCACAGCATTCACTACAATTCCCACAAGCCCCTGTGGTCCAAGAGATGGTCAGATGCTGCCTCACTTTTCAGAGCTTCGCATTGATTTGTGACTCATAATAACATTAAGACATGTAATTGATGCTCCACGATGTGTTTCCCACGCCTCTCTCTAGTAAACAACCAACCTGTGGGACCACATGGTTTTTACTTATAAAATTGTGGTCGTTTTTAAATTCAACAGTGTAAAAGCGAGTGAGGAAATGCAACAAAGTAACAACTTAAAGTAAGCAAACAAACTATAGAGGATATCTTGGGGCAGTTGTATGGAAAATTATCTGAAACAATATGTGCAGTAACTATGTTAACATAAACATTTCCTTTAAGCCTTTAAAGAATGAAAAGCCTGTTGGAGTAAGACTCTGCATGAAAATGAACTCCAGGGAGATTTTTAAGTCAGAAGCACCACTCTCACAGACTCAAGTCAATGGTACCTTGCAGGGCCAATTTATGAAAATATAACACATTCAAACAAAATGAAGAGTCTCTCGGCAGGCACTCTACCAATCCAACCTAACGATGGAAGCAGTAGAAAGGAGCTTTAAACAAAATCAAGACTGGGAAAGAATGTAAGTGGCTGTCACATCTGCAGGATAGCTGTACAAATGTTTTCATTTGCAGTGAATAATGACCAATACTGTTCATTGCTCTCAATGCATTGCAGATACAGATGCATACAAAATGGTGTCCCGTGTGTATGAAACAACGATTGTGGGGAAGCCTGTACTGGGCATTGGATGAAGGTGACGGCTGTTAAACATCTTATTGAGATGGGAGCTCTAGGCCAGAGTGTTATTACTTTAGGGGCTTTGAGATTAAAATGTTTTGGGAACCTCTGCCCCAAACGATTCACCACGCATGTCTCCCACCATCAGGGGGTCTCTTCACGTTACAGGCCAACACTGAAAATTAAAGTCAGACTCAGGACTCAAATGAAATACAGCTTCCTAATGGATCTCTGTTGTTTTTTTTTTTTTTTTTTTTTTAAAAATAAGGAAATTGTAATCCGCATGGAATTCATCTTTCCACAGCAGATTTATTATTATGAAAAGAGATATTGTTGCCGTATCCAACGCACCTAAATATGTAGTAGTTAAGGGCCCATCACGCATTATTCCCTGTCAGCCTGCTGCCGAGTCATCGCCACGATGATCAAACGGTGTTCAGACTGCTCGACGCTGTCCTATCTCACCTCTGCTGCTTCTGCCCCCGCATCTCAGAACACACCGCAGTCAACACTGCAGCTGCTTATCGCAGTCACACTTAAAAATGCAGCAATAATGCGTTTCATTCAAGGCCGGGAGTCATCGGGTGGATAATTGCGCTCTGTGTCTTACACTTTTTCTTTTTAGAAAAAGTGATATTGTTTTAGAAAATAATAAAGAAAAGCCAAAAAATGAAATCCCATGTTTATAGTGAAAAATGACCATGTAACAGTGTTAAGCATGGCCTGTCTTTCACGTGAACGTGTGTTACAGAAAAGTGCTATGCAAACATAAAGCAAAGAGCTGTGCAGATAGCCCTGCAGTGTTGCTGCATTAATGTTGTCATCTCCTTCTTTGACTACTGATGTCAGTAAGCTAGCCCCAGTCGCTCATAACTCTAACACACCAACAACATGATAAACATTAATGCAACCTTCAACCTGACAAGTGTGATAATTAAAAATTAATTAAAAAAGAGCTGTCACACTGCTTGCCCCTTCGCATGCTTTCCTGTAGCTGCAGTAGCTCCCTGCCCACATTAGAGCAACGAGGCTACAGAGACATTAACACGTCTTACTGGCTGAATAAATGATGAGTGTAAACAGCTTTGTGTTTACATTCCTCGCTGAAATTGACTAAAGGTCTGACGCTTTCCCAACTTGTCAATCGACCTGTTAAAGGGCATTTTCATTTTATCTTTATTTATCCCTCATTTTGCTCTGATCAAAATTCAAAATCTTTTTTTGCAAGTGAAAATCTATATTTATTGTCTATAAAAAGACTTTATAGACAATGATAATCAGAAAACATGTAAATTGAAAAAAAAAAAAACTGCACATTGATGAAATGTCCAGTTATACTCAAAACAAATTAGAAAGGATAGATCTGGGTAATGATCAGGACATACAACAATCAAAAAGCACAGTGACAATTCCCAGCCGCGCTGAACTCCAGGTCTTTGACCCTGTCTTTAAATAGGTAAAGAGTGATGGGCCTCTGTCCGTTTAAACACCATTCCAAGCTGCAGGAGCAGGAGATATGACGGTCCCTTTCTGCAGTTTTGTGCAGCCCTGTGACACATTAATGAAATGTAATCCGTTATGTGACACAGCGTTCAATAAATGCCCGTTTCTATGCATCAGTACATGTCGGTCGCCAGTTGATTGGCAATAAATCTGAGGCAGCGACCAAAATAAAAAATGACAGCTGGACCTGTAAAATGCACGTCTGCAACTGCAACTGTGGGCAATTGAGGCCCATGACTGCCATCAAGTGAAATCAAAAGCCGTGGTCAACCAACCGCAGTTTTCACGCACCAGCACATGCTGGTTAACTGCGGAAAGGAGATAGTTGCTCGCCAGCACCCGGCAAGTAAAAACAATTTTGCAGGTTCGAACTATAGAGTGCATGTGTGCTGCACTGTTGGTGCGCAGGGCAGGCGGCTGTCGTCTGTGAGCTGTGATCCAGGAAGGCCACACAGTGAGTGGGCTTTTTGTTTTCTTAAAAAAAATCAGCATTCTATGTAGACCCAAGAGACCAAGCTGAGATTTAAAAATTGTTGGTTAATTAAATAACTTCTTTAATTGGATAAGTAAGCACTGGGTAACACTTAAAACTAGCAAACCTCAAGGTTTTTCAGGGTAGGGGATTCATGGGGTGAAATAAAAAAGTCAATGACAGCAGGCATATGAGAACATTTTTTTGGGGCATTGAATTTTCGCACAAAACAGCTGCAAAGTTTTAGCAGTTCTGATGACCTTTGAATTTTTTAATCATGTGTTTAGCGATGTTGTTTGCAGAACATTTACATTTGTACAGTGAAAATTTAAAGGCTACACAGATCTTAATTTATTTTTTTTTAAAAATGATGGTTATGCCACAATAATGGAGGTGGATTCAGGTGTTCACTCAGTCCTTAGGGGGGGTGTGACCGCACCCCTCACACCCCCCGTCCCTACATTGGCAGTCGACAGACTGCAGTTTGACGGGGACCGCTGTGTTCACTTCCTGTCATTTGGCATGTGAGGGGTTGGGATACCAGGCCAGCTTTGACCTTTATGTCTGCCCGTTAGGCCACCTGTCCCTCTGGCGTGACCCAGCCTCCTGTGGGGCCGAGCGGGACTGTCTGCCTGCGAGCGAGCCGCAGCGCGCCGGCCTCTCACCCAGCGAGGTTTCAGGACGACCGCCGTGCTCCAGCTGTCAGAGCTGGATGCCAGGTCAGCACGGAGCCCCAACCGGCCTCCTCATGTTGGCCCTTGCCAAGGCAACGGCACCTGCCACACGCTAAGGTGAACAAAGTCCCTGGTGGATAATACCACTGAGCTCTGAGACTTACTGCGCATTTACCCAGCTAGAGAAGTGGCCAGTCTAGGACAGGTTAAACCAGACAAGGGAACAAGCTTATACACAAAGACCCTCAAACCACCCCAAAAAAAAGAGAGAATATGACAGAAGCGATATTATTTTGAGAGTTAGGATTGCTGGATAGAATGGTGCAAGTTTTTCCACTCTTCTGAAGAAGAGGAAGGCCGGATTGACAGCTGAATGGAAAGGAGAGGAGGAAAGGCGGCTTCCTGGCTTTGGGATCACAGAGCTCATCTGTTTTGCTGTATATTAGGCACATTAGGGTTGCCAGGATCCCACCATTGCATCGGCTTGCGGTCTGACCTCAGACTGAGATACAATTAAGATTTTCAACTCCTAGGTTTGCTCTCAATTATTTGTTCTTGAATTTGACTTGAAAATAAACACTAGTGGTACTTTTCACGATGAGAAAATTCTGGAGATGAAATGGAATTGAAATCAACAAACTGTGTTTATGAGGAGGAAAAAAAACCGCATGCTGCCATCCTATTCTAACCATGAGTAACTTTGTCTGAGGGAATGGGTTTTTTATTTTTGCTGGGGGGAAAGGTGTTTCCAGATTCCCATCACCTGAAAACATTCCACATAATCTTTCCCCTTTGCTCCTCCATTCGGCATTATACTCCTAAATTGCACTGTCACCCTGACAATATGGAATCCTGGGTAAATTCCAACACCAAAAACAATGTTACTTTCACAGCAAATTAAGACAACATCAAAAGCAACACATTTTTTTTTATGTCTCAAATGTTCTTAATTATTGACTGACAAGAGAAATAAGTAACATTTGTTCAAACTGCAGATGTTTCCTTTAAAATTCTGTGAACTTTGATTTGCATCTACTTTTAATTTTTAAAAAAATCTGTCTCCATGAATTTTCAAAAAAATCCCCCAATTTGGCAACCCTGAACTCAGTTACTGTATTTTGAGTGACTTTGCTCCTTGCAGCCATATCCCCATCCAGCACCCTCACAGGCCAGGCCTCTGCTGAATGCCTTGTATGTTAAGCGCTGGAGCCGCTGGTGAGCCACCTGGGCAAACAGTAATGTCCCCAGAGCATGTGTGTTTAATCTAGGCCCGCTGGGAGGCCCCTCTTGGTGTAATGAAAGTCCTCGGCACAGCCAAGATGAAAAAGAGCAAATTTGTGAGCAGCAGTCCCGCTGCCCCGCGCGCTGTTAGAGCTTCTCTTTATAAGGTCAGGAGCCGCGTGTTATTTAGCGCTCTTTGGGTTCAGACTCGAATTTCAGGGGATATTGAGCCCTGCGCTAAATCGTTCCCTAGTTGGGGTCCGCAAAGGACGGCAGGGAGCAGTGGATGCTTTGCAAGTTGTTTCGGAAAAATGTGCTGGCACTAAGTAACTTGCTCCCTTGTCCTCCACTCAACATTCTTCTGGTTTAGACTCAAATTTCAGGGAATATTGACCCCGGCGTTAGACGATTCCCTTGTTTGCGACGGCAAGGACAAAGTGGGGACACTGGATGCTTGTAGGTTATTCTGAAATGTTCCTGTGCTTTGTAACCTGCTCCATCCACCCCCTCCCCCCTTCCCCGCTCTCATTCCCAGGGGTTAAGATCTTGCTGTGACTCTATTTAGCGAGCATGGCACTTGGGTTGATAAATGGAGACGTCAATCAATGGAAGGGGCGTCCCGAGTGGGGCGGTGGGGGGGGGGAATTCATACGGGTAAGCTCCCTCCGTAGAGAGTGCTCTTTCCATGCGGTACACTGCCCATTTCTAAAATGGGATCCGTTTGAGTCTAGCACTGAATCACTCTGAGGTGACAGCCCTCTCCCGGGTCACACCTGCCCGCGGAAGTCCCCTGGGAGTGGCTGCGTGGCAATCGATCCGCCGACGAGGACAGGGAGACCGATGGGCAGAGGCGTCATCTCTTTTTCTGCATGACCCCCCCCCCCCGCAAATGTGAGGATGACCTTTACTTGCTTCTCACCCACAGTGTTGACGTGGGTCATGTGACCATTGCTTGTTTGATGCGGATCAATCTTTTTTTTTTTCCCACCCTCATGGTGACCAGCCAATGAAGGGTTTACAAAATGGTCTCCCAGCCTGGAAGGAGTTCATTGTATACTGCCTCTTGATTTTGAGGTATGCTGTGAGGTAGCTCTCCTGTGTACACTCACCTACCCCCTTCCCCTCATTTTTGTCTGGCCCCTTTCCACACCAAGGATCTGATTGGATGTGTGATGAAGTCTCTTTTATTCTCTGTGGGTCATTAGGCTTTTGGTTGTCATTCATGGAAAATGAATTTCTGAATAATAATAATAAGAAGAGTAAGACTGAGATGCCCAGACTTTTATTTATAAAGACAGGATTCTCCTTGGCCTCTTCTGGTTTTCAGAGGATATTTTGCTAGCCCTCTTCCGTATTCTGCAATGCGGAAGACTACAAATGCATGAATGGCTTTGATACTTCAGCATCCTAATTCATCTTTCTGCAGCTCAGAATCCACATGGGGTGCGTTTATGTGGCTGATGCTATTCCCCATCTGTGCAATTTCATGCAAAGCTGTGACTAATTGCCTTTTGAACATAGTTTACTGTTCACATGTGCATAGGTAGGAGGTCATTTCTGCTGTGGCTCAGAGGCAGTGTGTGTGTGTGTGCGTGTGTGTGTGCGTGCATGCGTGAGTGCGTGTGTGTGTCTGTATGCGTGCGTGTGCGTGCGTGTGTGTGTGTCTGTGCGCGCGTGTGTGTGTGCGTGTGTGTGCCTGTGCGCATGCGTGTGTGTGTGCGTGCATGCTTGAGTGCGTGTGTGTGTGCGTGTGTGTGTCTGTGTGCATGTGCGTGCGTGCGTGTGTCTGTGTGCGTGTGTGTGTGTGCGGGTGTGTGTCTGTGCGCGTGCACATGTGTGTGTGTATATGTATGACAGGGGAAATGGATTTCAAACTCTCTAGGCTGCTGAATGATTTAAGGGCGTATTATAGGTGAATTCTCTCTGAGATGTTCACTGAAGTTTATCTACCTCTTGCTTGTCACAGTGTATCTTATTTTAAGCCTTCAAAGTGTGTTGGATCTGTTTAATTTAATGGGATTAGATAGGTCTAGGTCCACCCTCTTCAAATATGTATCTTATGTGCTCAAAGATGTATGCTAACATCAGATGCCCACCCACCTGAAGTAGATTGAAGAGTCTTCAATCCCTCGTAATACAGGAAATATCCCAACAGTCTTACACCGTTTTGCATTATTTATTTGTTTGGCAGAGGTCTTTCTCGGAGTGGATTGTATAACTTACGTTCTGCATGTTGTATGAAGACACAGATACAGGCCGTAGTTCTGAGAGGGAGTGAAATCAAAGACCTTTTTTTTCCTGTCCGTTCTGCTGCATCGTCATTTCCTCGTTCATAGGAGCTGAGGCAAACGCTCTGACCCAAACCTTCAAAACCAGAGCAGGCCTTGATGTGAGAGGTTTTTTAAAAATATCTCTGAAAGGACCCAAACCCAGACCATGAATACCTGATGTTCCTCGTGTTCGCACAGATCTGGGTAAAAAAAAGCTTTTAAGCATGCTGCTCCCTCCACTTGGAACTCCCTACAAAATGACTTGAAATTGTCAGAGCTAATTTCATACAGTGAATTAGTTTCAGTCATAAAGATCTTGGAAAGTAGCACTGTCTGTAATTGCTTGCATACCTAATTTTGTCACTTGAACTGTATAATTCCAGTGCTCTGTTTTTAATTTGGTTCTATTGTGACGGAAGTGCTGATGTTTTTATATTGTCTTTGTGATATGTGTTTTTTATGCTGCCTTCTTGGCCAGGTCTCTCCTGTAAAAGAGATTTTAATCTCAACAAGACTTTACCTGGTTAAATAAAGGTAAAATAAAATAAAATAAAATAAAATAAATACATTCCTGTTTCTGTCCAGTCTTCCCAATTCCCAGTGTTGGGAGTTTATGGCAGTGTATGGGAGAACAGACACCCCATCCGTGGCTATAGAGGAAGTTTGAGCAGAAAGCAGCCCTCTTCATTTCCTGTATAATCTGGCCAATGAGGAGGGAAGGATAAGGGACTGGAGTGCAAAGACCTGGGATGTCTGCATGGCCCGTATCTCAGACTGTTTACAGATGGGTGTAATGCAATTAAAATTATTGAATTTGTTTTGAAATTTATGTTTCCAATGGATCTGGTTTGATTGTGAGTGTGTGTGTGTTTGCCTGCATGTGTGTGTATGCTTATTTGTCCACTTACTGAAGGAAAAAAACCAAGGGCAAATTTTTGAGAAGAAAAGAAAAGAAACTAGAAAACAATACAGTTAAAAATGAATGTTGTGCTGTGTCACCGAAGGGTTTTAAAATGGCAGCCGAAAGCTTTTAAAACAACCCTGTCCTAAAATGGGAAAAGTACAATGTTGGTTTTAGGCAGTCCTGTGCTGTCTGTGAGGTCCTGGGTGATATCAGACCCATTTTGCTCTTTTCAAGACTGAACTCTTCCTCAGCAGTTACCTTGAACATTGTAAGGCCCTCACACTCCAAAATGCCTTGAGTCCACACATCAGGCTTCTACCACATTGCAGCTGTGGCTTCTCATTAAATTTTTTTTTTTTTTTTTGTTTCAAAAAAGTTTTTAAAAATGTATTAATTTGGATTTTAGCAGCAGAACCTCACTTTATGCAGAACCTGCATACTGGATGTCAGTACTGAGCGGGTGCACATGGTTCCACCTAACCCCCCAACCCCCCCTCCTTCGCCTACCTCCCTGACAGGAGCATCCGCTGTCTGAGAAACATCATACACTGGAACCTGATCACCGCCTTCATCCTGCGCAACGCCACCTGGTTCGTAGTCCAGCTGACCATGAACCCTAAGGTCCATGAGAGCAACGTGGTGAGTCCACTATTCCCTACCATACACACATATGCATGCACACACACACACACACACAAACACAGGCACTTGGCTTGTTCGGCCGTCCCTAACACACACATGCACACTTAGCAAGACCACAGACATACACATTCACACACACTGTTACAGAACAAAGTGGTGAGCAGTGTGGACCCTAATATACACATGAGCACACACACACACACAAAGCATGTGAAAGCACACACACATGCATAAACACACAGCATGTATAAGGTCATACACACAAACACATGCACATACAGATTAGTGTGAAGATTCCAAGTCCCAAGTCTCATCTTTTACCTGTAAGCCCCCAGCTTAACATCTGATTACAGTCGCTGCAGAGAGAGAAATCACTGTGGGCTTGTGTTCCACTATTTCATCCTACACCATGATAGAAGATGAATAAGGGAATCTCAGAGGAGTTGTTTGATACTTCTCTATCACAGGTTTTGGATGTTCGTTCCAATGCTGTCTTTAAAACCTCTTCAACTCTTCTGGTCAAAAAAACTGCTCTGAAATTGAGATGTGGAGTTGCTTGCTCACCAGTGGGATTAGGTCGAAAGTTTCAATTAGCAAGCTCCCCCTCATCATACAAAATCAAAGTCGAGGATCAGTAGTATATGCAAAAAACTGGACTTTTACAGCCATGCTGTGAGTTTTCAAGTAAAAAGCGGCTTGCTCCTGACGCAAAGTGGTCTCTAAGATGCTCACAGTCAGAGCTTCCCTGCCTTAGGCAAATTTGCGTAGGACGTACACTAGCGCAGCTATGAAGTTGCTGTTTGGGGCTGGTAAAAAAAAAAAATTAAACATAAAGCAAAAAAATGGAGTAAAACATGTTACAATGCTGTTTTTAACATAACTTTGCATGACTTCAGCACAATGTTTAAAAAAAAGTTTGCAGTCATGCAAGCCTCTACTATCACATGGCGGTACATGGGCGCTCAAGGGCATTTTAAAACAATAATGCCACCCATCCCTGTCTCCGGTGACAACAAGATGAGCCAATTAAAGAAGAGTCAGCCGTGTAACTGAGAACGACGAAGAGAGGTCATCAGCCGTAACGGTCATTTCGAGATGTTTGTATTACTAACAACGGCTGGAGGCAATTAGGGGCGAACCGGCGCGCGAGCACGTAGGCGACGGCCTCGCAGTAACTCGCAGCTCTGTACTGAGAGTCCAGCGGATGCTGAGAGAGGAGTGGGTGTGAAACTGCGCGCCAGCAGCCAGCCAATTAAAATTGAAGCCACTGGGACTGTTGGAGGGCTTTGGGTAGCGGAGAGCAATATTTTCAGGAAGATGAATCAAAAATGGGAAGGCTTTCTTTGTCGGCGATATAGCGCGGGGTTTCTTTTTAACGTTCTTAAAATGCCTCCCGATCATGAATAACCCCTCTGACAATAGTCTAGAGCCTCAGATTTAATTAATCACAACGCTGGCAGTGTTTGGTCATTCTTTGCATTACTGCAGCTCAAGAGTGAATAACTCCAGTCTTGGCGTGCTGCAATAACTGTGTTTTTTTTTTTTTTTATAATAATTTTTTTTCCTTTCAAACCAGAAGCCAGCTCAGTCTTCAGGAAGCAAGGTGTGCAGATTCTTTTAGACAATCAATGACTTAAATCAAAACGCTTAAGCGCCAAAACTTGCTGAAAACCAGCAATTACTGCGGCCTCCTGGGAAAGGGAGT
Organism: Albula goreensis; assembly: GCA_022829145.1. NCBI lineage: Eukaryota > Metazoa > Chordata > Actinopteri > Albuliformes > Albulidae > Albula > Albula goreensis. The sequence goes on from CM040762.1 coordinate 7,512,707, forward strand.
CTGACATTGCTGCTGTTGCCGTGGAGGTCAGTGTTCTGCAGAGCGGGCCTTGGGGATACGCTTTGGCTTGGGTTGTGCTGGAGACTCTCCGCTGGAAAAAGCTGCTGTTCCCATTCACAGACTTTATCACTCGGCACCCCGCATAAAACCGCTGAGTTTGGGGCTTTAGCTGAGCCTCCAATGCTCATCTGAATCAATCGCTGGAAACTCGATCTCGTGGTGACAGCATGGAATGAGCAATATTTTCAGTTACATTTATTTGAAATTTCCATTTTATGAACATATTTTATATGCAGTATGGGTTTCTCACCTTTTTTTGTGGGGTTTATACCCTTGTGCAAAATTACTTATGCCTCCACCATTTTTGTTTTTGTTTTTTTTTCAGTAATGGGCAAACTAAATGTATTAACAAGGAGCATTAGAGGCATGGGCTGTTTTGCAGGTGGTTTTCCTTATATGGGAATATGCAAAGGAAACTTGGGGTAACATCCCAACTATTTCAGGAAGTGTCACAATATCTTAGGAGGTCAACTCTGCAGAATATCGTCTGCTGTGTCAAGGCAAAGTCAATCACAGTTAAGAAAATTGTCCCCGATTCCCTCCCTTTGTGTGCATATTTCAGTAAGCAAATCACTTCGCTCTTTTTTGCAGTGAGATGGGAATTATGGTGGCTACTGCATAAGTTGCCATGGTAAATGTTCCAGTGTTCATTTGCTATCGCAACTGCCCCTCCCACATCAAAAGGCCCTGAACATGTTAGAATAATGAGTACAGGCAGAAGGGCGGGGTCTCGACAGGTATACATGCATAGATATTTTCAAGGAATAAAATCTGCATAGTTATGTGTTTAATGGTCAAAGTGATTCAGAACCTCATTATAACAACTTGGTTTCTTGTCAAATCCAAAGAACAAAATATTTTATGTTCCCAATCCCCTGTCAACCTGCTGGGGCATTATATATGTATTTTGTGTAGAGGGAAGAGCGCCCCCTACTGGTCTACCAAGCTCACTCTCCATTAGCTTTTGTGGTTTGAGCCACAGAAGTTTCAGGCAGGTACGGCTTCAGGCAAAAGATGCCACCAGGTGCAGGACCTCAGACTCAGCCATGGTGTGAAAGTGGAGAGAAAGGAACCAGAGCATACATTCAGAAACAATTTCTTTAAAACTGGAGCCAGAAGGTCATGCGTGAGCAGGATTAGCACCAGGGTAATTCATCCATTAAGGCTGAGCACTCTCCAGAATAATGGAACTTTCCATGAGGGCATGTGGGGGCGAGGAGCTGTTTGGTGGAAGTTACTCACCTTGTACTCCTTCAGTCTTTTCTTGTACTGAATAGTATTTGTATTTTCGGGAAGAATAAAACATTTCCCCAAATGTATTTATATGGAACTGTAAGTCTGTGAGTTACCCTCCTGGTTTGACTGAATTTCTGACTATTTCTTGCTTGAAAATTAATTGCATAACAGAACACAAAAAAAACCTCTCTCCCACTCTTCCTCTCACCTTCTTTCTCTCCATCTCAGTCTCTCTCTCACACTCAAACCTGAACTGTTTGTTTTGATCTTCATTAATCAGCTTACCGTGATCCAGACAAGCTGTGCATCACTGCAAGCATATTTGGAGTTGTGGCCCTATCTCACTCACACACACACATATACACACACACACACACATATACACATACACACGTATACACGCATATATGCACACACACACACCTACACACACACACACACGTATGCACGCATACATGCACACACACACACATATACACACACATACACACACACACGCACTCACACACACACACACATACACACACATGTACTCAGACACACACACACACACATATACACACACGCACATGCATGCACAGACACACACACTATCACACATACACACACACACACACATGCATAAACACACATATACACTCACACACAAGCACACCCCCAGAGCAGATTTAGGAGCCGCTTGCAGAGCCTCGGCTCCTCCCTTCATTTGTGCGAGACAAATGATGCCATGACAACAGCCGGGTGCTATCTGATGTTCTGTTTAACGGTGCTTACATCCCTGGCAAGTCTGCCTCCAACCCACATACAGCCTCAACCTGAAAATAAACGACCACGTCCCTCCCGTCCCACGGCTGGTCTTCACAGTGTTGAATTAGAGCTTGTACACACATAAATATCACAGTGTATACAAGCACACATGTAGTCGTCCATGGTTTGTTTACCTTAGTAGATAGAACTGTCACAACCGGGGGTGGTGTTTAATATTACTCAGAAATACAAACAAATAAATACAGAGGTCTACGAAAATGACTGAACAAGTAGCTAGTATCAACAAATTTTAGCTTTTTCAATAATATATTGAATAAAGATAATACCAGAAGCATAGGCTGTTTCTTGTTTGCTGAAGCACTGCTTCACCATGTTGTTCACCAAGTTCTAGTCTGTTGAAGACATGGAGAATATACAGAATGTATATTCTGAAAAAGACTAGTCCAGCGGTGTCTTCTATGCACCTAAAACTCCTGTTTGCGCTGGACTTTAGACTCTGAGGCTCTCCCAACCACTCCAGAACAGAATAAATAACAGAGAGGGCTGTTCGAGTCTGACAGAAGAAAGGAGAGGGGAGTTCTGTTAGATGCCAGACTGAATTGTGGGGAAATCCATGGTGGCATTAAGTACGACTTCACAGAATGCGTAAAAAATCCCGGCAGAGGCGGGGGGGTTGTGAAGGCCGCCGTGTCCAGGGCCGCGCAGGCTTAGAGCCGCCATGTGACTGGGAACGGCATTTAGCTTCACCTCAGCAAGCAGCGGTAAACCCCGCACCCCGGCCCCCGCCTGCCAGACTCTCCTTCGGATAAAGCGTTGGGTGTGAGGGGTTTGAGGATGACATTTATAGCGGCCGTAATTTCTCCTCCTCTTACCCGGTGCGGCCAGACTTCTCTCAGTGCGCTGACAAAAAGAAAGACAAAGACGCCGACACGGCCACTGGTCTGCAGCGGGGCGGCGGAGCGATGAGTGAACAGTGAGATTTCTCCCTCGTGGACATCCTCCCTAAATCAGGAGCACGCCAGAGCCGTGGTGTGTGACCACAGGATGTGGAAACAGCTCGTTCGGTTGACGGATTTCTCCTAATTGGCAGAGCCACGTGGCGGCCACATTTTGGGCTCCCCCCGTCCAATAAAAGGACTTTATAGACTTGGCATCCGGAGCTGGTGGTCATTCCCCACGTTTGCATTACATTTCAGGCATCTAGCAGATGCTTGTATCCAGGGCAACTTACAGTATGTGTGACTTACACAACTGACATTTTCACACGCTTGTGCAGCTGAATATTTCCTGTCTCAGGTACAGCATCTTGCTTGAGAGCACAATGGCAGTTCCCTATAGTGAAATCAAACATGTGACTGTTGAGGTAGAAACCCAGTTGCTTAACCACTATACTACACTGCTGCCCTAATTGCCATGTTCTAATTGCTATGCTTCACTAATGGGAGAATGAGGTGTCGTTAAATCTACAATGGGCTACTAACATTTTAACTGAAGGCTTTGCTCTCCACAGCAAAACACAAAGACTCGTTGAAATTGCCACTATAACTGGCACTGGTGGGTAGCTCCACCCATTAGTGTACCATGTTTTATGGATTTCTAATGCTTTCACACCTTTCCCACACTCCTCTCTTAGATCTGGTGTAGGCTGGTCACTGCGGCCTACAACTACTTCCATGTGACCAACTTCTTCTGGATGTTCGGGGAGGGCTGCTACCTGCACACGGCCATCGTGCTCACCTACTCCACCGACAAGCTTCGCAAGTGGATGTTCATCTGCATCGGGTGGTGTGAGTGCTTGCCGTCGGCCGGCAGCATTTCGCTGACTGTGCTAAATGTTCCGGGGCTTGGGGGCGTTGGGGTGTGTGGTGGGACTGTGTGACATTGAAAAGGCCTCCAGCTTCTCTGCGAGGGCCACTTGGCTCGAACCTGAGAATGGATTATTCCTCCCTGAACTAAATGTGTCTCAAAAGCATAGCTGCATTACTGTGCCCAGCTTTACCGCCAGGTTCCCCCGCCAGCATCTCATTAATGCCAGAACAAGCTGTTTTACCTTGATAAAAAAAGGTGGGGGCGGTTGGGGGTTGGAAAACTTGGTTTCTTAGCGCTGTAATTGCCACTTTTGGAAATATGAGTCTGAACATTGTACAAAGCTCAGAAGAGGGGGAAGTCACAATACTTCTTTGTGCTCTACTCCTGTTCCATACATATAAAAAGCTTGGCTGGGCCTGCTGATAACACGTTGTATTGATGGATTTGACCGCTGAAGGAACATATCCCTTTCTGCATTCCCTATCCCATCTCTTGTTGTTTGCCCGACATCCCTTGAGTAGAACGCAATTAACTATGACTTTCATCAGTGGAATTGCAGATTGTTATTTATGGACACTGAAAGGAGTGGGGTGTGGGGGGGGGTGAATGGGGTCTGGGAGGTTTGAGGGTGATGTTGATTGCCGTCTGTTTTTTCACACACAGGTATCCCTTTCCCAATTATTGTAGCTTGGGCCATCGGCAAGCTGTACTACGACAATGAAAAGTGAGTTGACTTTTCTCGATAACTTCCCAGACACCAGTTAAGACCAACAGTAGTTCCTGCCCAGCAACTGCAAGTAACCAGAACACCAATATACCATGTTTCTGCTAGCTTCAAACATAATTTAATGTGTCTTCAGTTGTTTGAATCATAACATGTAGGTTTTTTTAATGTACATCAGTGTCCAAAGCAATCACATATTTTATTGACTGGTGTATGAGTATGTCACGGTTAGGGCTCTTCTTTTTGGCCTATATTAAGCAGCATCACTTCAATTGTTCCGTGTGAATAAGACTGTTTTGAGATCCAAATTGATGATTATTATTTATGTGTTCTTCACAACACCGTGAAGGACCAATTCAGCTAACGATTTCTGATTCACAGAGCGTTCCTGGAAAATTCGGTTAAATGTTCCCAAATGCATTAATATGTAAAGTTCCCTGGATGCCCCTGGAACGTTGTTATGCCTCGGAAATTTTTCAGTGCCTTAAACAGAACTTGTTGTGGCTGCAGGGTTTTGTGAGACTGTTTGGAGGAACTTTCTCATCCTCTTGTTGACTCTCATCCAATCAAGAATGTAACTGAAATCTTTCACAAATGTTCTTGAATTTTTTTTTGTTTTTTTTTTTTTTTTCGTGTGGTAGCTGGGGGTGCGTTTCATTTTTCCCTCCTCTGCTGAGCTCTGCTGTCATATCCAGTTAAACCAATGGCGTTGGTAGAGATGGATGTCGCTCATCAATTTCAGTTATCTGCATAATCTCCCTCTCCTCCAGGTCGTTAAGCAATCCATTTCAAAATGGCCCCCGAGCCCCCAAGCAATATGGTATAACCGTCTGTCTGGTGCTGCCAGTCACATCATCAATCCTTGGCGATCGATGCAGCCCGGGTATTTTGAGATGCCTTCAGTCATGGACTGAGTCAATAACGGTATTTAAATGAGAAAATGAGCCGGGGGACTCAGATCTGGTGGGAAGATGATCAAAATCAGTTTGTTCTGGCGGGGAAAAGAAGAAAGGAGCGCGCTGCTGGAACAGCTCTGTGAGTGGTCGTATTGTGAAGGCAGCATTACAGATGGACACGAAATCTTCACCTCAGAAGGCATCCAGTTTCAGGCCGCGTGTATGCAATTTAAGCATTTAGCAGACACTTTCAAACCCAATCCTTTCAGAGCGGATGCATTTAACATGGTGAGAGATCCATCACCAGACCTAGAAATCAGTAAAGCCGCAATCAGATCAGTGATGCTGTACAGATATACACCACAGGTACTGCAAGATAAAAGGGACAGTGGCCTGCTTTGAGTGCCAAGTCATTTACACCACTCTGATCCATGATAAAATTACGGGTGTGCCGAAGATACGATCAGAGAGTCCTGCAGAGTGTTTCTAAGGGGTTTATCTTTATCAGCAACATGACCTACATTTTGATGAGTCTACAATATATATGCACTGAGAGCAGCAGATTAGTCACACCTTTACCACTGATAAGAAGAAGACATTACCTGATTTCCACTGGTTTATTCTATATTAAAGGCATGCTCTGTTATTCTCTGCAATAATATATTTTTTAAAACAAACCAGGGAAATATGTTTATTTGATATGTGCCAAAACAAACAACATGCCAGCAGTCCAGACGAGTCTGATGGTAAAGTGATTGGCATGTCTCTCTCAGACACACCTGACCTTACCTCTCCCGAGTTTGGCGCTGCGTCGGACCACGCCCAGCGTGGCCTGTTTTAAGCACAGTCAGTGAATGATAGCTCGAGGGCTGCCTGCAAAAAAGGCTTCGCCAAAACAGATTATGCATATCCATATCCATTTTGTCTTTGCAAAGATCTGAAGGAAGTTTATGACACGGTTACTTTAAATGGGACGGGTATCTCTCTGCCTGTCATCCAGCGTGAAGAGAGCAGCGCGTGAATTGAGAGGCCAGCGGCTGGTCCCATGCACACAGCCAGATATGAGTGGCATAAGGGCCGTGTCCAGCATGTGTTTATGGGTTTACTTCAACACATGCAGCGTATGATAGTTTGAGCCATGGGGGGTCGGGGGCGATAAATGCTGCATTCAGACAATCCCCCATGCTGGGCCTCGTTATTCTGCCTCTCTGGGTCTTGCATGCCAGGCAGAAGCGTGCTTCACCAGGTGTATATCTGGTTAGAACCACCTCCGGTACCCTGAAACATGTTTACACTTGGCCTGTCTTATCCGGTGAACATGGCGCACGAGAGCGCCGTTGTAAATTGAGGTTAGCGAGCGAGCTTCTGCGCTAGGTGCTCTCCTGAGGATCTTGCGCGCATCGCCAGGTTTTGTTTAGTCAGGGTTTCCTTGGCGCGGATTGAACTCGAGAGCTCGTTTGGGATCACGACACTTACGGGTGAACAAACTTCCCAGCGCCGCTATTCCCTGCTAAGCTCTGCGCAGCGTTCCATTTTTTTTGAGCGTGAGACGCGGGGCAAATGAATAATTCAGATCACAGAACAGACACTGGGATTAAGAAAAGAGCACCCTCCACAGAAGATGCATCTTTTCTTCCCCAAAAAAGAGAGTGACTCTTTTATTTCAGACCCATGTCTTTTTTTAGAACTGTGTGTGTACGCGGTCCTCCTTCAGTAAACCCAGCTCACAAAATAATGTTTTAAAACCTTTCAACCCGAATAATGCATTGTGTCATAAATTACTTCCTCTAATCTCTGTAATAAAGTGCCCATTTTATAATGCAGAAATATATTTTTACATTAAAAGCCAGTTTTAAACCCTTATTTTATGTTGTGGAAAGTCATGAGGACTTTGTGTTCCAGTCATTTTGCCAGGTTGTGACTTTATGTACAACACATCCTCCTTGGTGGAACTCAGCTAGCCAAATAATACATTTTGTAGGCAGTGGAAAGTTTCTGTTCCTGTGATTTTTGCAAGGTCCCAAACATGTTTTAAACAGAAAAAAAACTACTGGTTATGATGTCAACATATTAACAATGGAGCTGGAAAACTGTTTTTCCATTTGGGTGGATTGTGTTGAGTGAACGCGCTGTAAACCCGCCTGTTGTGTGACACCTCCAGGTGCTGGTTTGGAAAGCGAGCAGGCGTTTACACGGACTACATCTACCAGGGTCCCATGATTCTTGTTCTGCTGGTAAGGTTAATCTAAGGTTTACATATATACAGTGGGGTCCAAAAGTCTGAGACCACATTGAATATTTTTTTCCAAACCTTTTTCATGTAAAAACGGAAATAATCATAAAGTTTTAGGATTCTGAAACATTTAAAAGAAAGAAAAGGTATGACATCTAAAATAAAGAAGGAATATTGAAGATTTTGCACAATGTCAAGGGCAAATTTAAGCAAATGTGTGACACTGACCCTGCCACTCCCTTTGTAGAAAAGGACAAACCCCATCAAACATTTATTGGGGCACTTAAAGACCAAGAAAGTTTCATGCACTTAAAGACCATGTGATAACATGGATCATCAGGTTTTGCTCAAACTTGTGGAGTCCATGCCAGCTCCAGTGCACCCTGTCATTAGAGCAAAAACAGGGACATACTGAAAACATTCTAGAAAGTCATGTACATTTTTATTATGTACATTTTTTAAGATACAACCTTTCCCTCAAATTACAAATATAATTTGTAATTAAATAATTGTATTAAATTGTAAAAGAATGCAAAATAACTCTTCCTCTAGTGGTCTCAGGCTTTTAGAACCCACTGTAAATACACACACCGTGTTTTTGTCAGCATATTGCCCATGTATTTGCCTGTATCTGTCCACATGTTTGTCTGTAAAGATGAATCATCTCATCAAAATAGCATTTGATTTCTTCATGCACAAACCTTGTCAAACCAATGATTGAGGTTTGGACAGAAATGTAAGCCCAAGGAGGAGTACTGTATTCAAATATGAAGTCATGTTTGTGCCAAAAAAAGGTAAATATGGTCAGTAAATATGGTCAGTAAGGTGAATATTGTTGTGATGTGATGTCAGCAATCAATAAATTAAAAATATTCTTTTCAGAGGATTGAAATTGACCTAAGTGACGTTGATGGGACGTGACTAATGGCAATTTAAGATTCAGTGTTCAGCTGTCATTTGGTGTTCATCTGTCATCTGGCCGTCAAACGACAATTGCCTATGTGTCTATGCCTAACAAACCGCATTCCGGAGCCACCACAAAATGCTTAGGTGTCATTCATTTGTGAATTGCCTGTTCTTTTGTCTTTCCTCCAGATCAATTTCATTTTCCTCTTCAACATCGTCAGAATTCTTATGACCAAGCTCAGAGCTTCCACCACATCGGAGACGATACAGTACAGGTAAAACAAATCGGGCGGTATCCCGGAGGTGAAAGGGGAAGGATGTGCTGGGGGAAGGTCATACACTTCCGGAGGATCCTGTCTATTTCAATCGCATGCATAACTTAAGATACATTAGAGAGACAGTATGAATTTTTAATATTGTAAGTGTTTCTTAGTACATAAGAGGATTTTTTTTTTTTTTTTTTTTTAAAAGCACTGTGGTTTGATCTATAAGACAATCAATTCCAGGAAAAGGCTTTTTGTTTTCTCGGAGCCATGCCATGTCACCCCGTGACTTCATCCTGCTTGATGGGTGAAGTTAAAGTCAGAGGGTGGGGGCTGGTCAATATTTGGACAGACCTCAACACAATTGAGTTTCCACTACAGGTGGTGACAGTGGGCCAGTAGTGAACAGACTCTTTCTTCTTGGCTAGGCAGAAAATGAAAGCTGCACTGAAGCATTAGGGACACTGTGCTGTAGGAGCTGCTGTCTTTTACATGAGATTTTAAACCGAGGTCCTAACCCCATTAAGCCATTAAAGATCTAAATGCACTTACTGGAAAAAGTAAAGATGTTGGGTCTGCTGTCTTAGCACAATTTTCTAAACTGGCTTAAAAAGGTCTGGCTATGCAATCCCATGCAATATGCAATGTGTTTCCCTCCCATCCATTTCCCCAAGCTTCTGTCACAAATGAACAATGAGTTCTTATTAGGTGCTTCTTACTTAAGTGGTGGTAGAAGAAGAAATGAATTTTTAGTGGATTCACCAGTCTTTTGCTAATTTGCCACGTCAGGGCCATTAACCTGCTATGAGCTCTGCATATGGCACTTTCCCAGGGTCTAATTTTTGAACGACTTTATATATCATAAGAAAAGGAACTCAATTTCCAGCTGGCAGTTAATCACGTTAAATGGGAATTGCATGGTAAGGTACGGACAACAACTTCAGACAGCAGCCACAGGGAGTGTTTTAATTGTGAGCTTTGACTGTAGTCCCCCCCGATGAGGATGTTTCCCAGTGTCAGAGTAAAGTTCCTGCCGGGTTCTCTGCATCCATGGAGACAGGTGCCAAGGTGTGAAATAGACGGCTGTTCCTGGAAGCAGGGGGCATTACTGTTTCCTGTAAGCGCAGCATGAAAAGTCATTTTTATGCAGTCTCATTTAATCTGATTTAAATCTCCTTGGTTAGAGTACCAAAGATCAGCCGAACAAAATGTCCCTTTAGTGTTGCCACTTTTCTATGGCTTGATGCTGGTGTAGTGTATCACCTTTATGGTAATGGCACAAAAGCAGGGATTCTCTTTCACTTTCACGAGACCTTCAGTCTTTTGTTGGGACTTGTATGAACGCAGGCTTAGTTTACTGGGAGTTCGTGGTGGACAGACTGTGAGTACCTTGGCCTTGTTCATGTGTATGTGCATTTGTGTGTTTAAAGCTTTCCTTTCTTTCCGTTTTTTAGGAAAGCTGTGAAGGCTACGCTCGTCCTTCTTCCTCTTCTTGGTATTACCTACATGCTGTTCTTTGTCAACCCTGGAGAGGATGAAATATCTCAGATCGTGTTCATATATTTCAACTCATTTCTGGAGTCCTTTCAGGTATAACACACACACACACACACACACACACACACACACACACACACACACACACACACACACACACACACACACACACACACACACACACACACACTCACTATGCTAATGCTTACATCATATTCTCGTGCAGATATTTCAAATGTTAACCAAACCATTCTAGCATTTTAGTCATTCAATTTGCTATAGAAGCTGAACAGCTATACAGCAAATGTTTATCATCAAATATGGTAATGGTTCACTTTTGTAGTTATGTCTTAAAAATTTAGTGTCAAATTTCTTCTACTTACACACAGTGATGTTGGGTAACATAATGTAATCCAAGCTGTAGATAAAAGAGTGTATCCGCACTCTTAATGCTCTCTGTGATTGATTTCACAATGTTTTGACCTTCTCTGTTTTCATCCAGTTGATACGACAAACCTGATGAATACAATGCAGGTTGAAATATCAAACGCCAGTTATTACCCGGGGACTGCAGTTATTACCCGGGGATTGCAGTTATTTCCCGGGGACTGCAGTTATTACCCGGGGATTGCAGCTATTACCCAGGGATTGCAGTTATTACCCGGGGATTGCAGTTATTACCCGGGGACTGCAGTTATTACCCGGGGATTGCAGTTATTACCCGGGGATTGCAGTTATTACCCGGGGACTGCAGTTATTACCCGGGGATTGCAGTTATTACCCGGGGATTGCAGTTATTACCCAGGGATTGCAGTTATTACCCGGGGATTGCAACAAGTGTTTTTTTAGCCACTTAAACATTTTATTACAGGTTTTCCAATTTCCCAATTTGCTTGGAATCAATAAATTTTTCGTTTTTGTTTGAAAAAAAATACATAAATTTCAATCAAACAGCGGTTCATTAATACATGACTTCAAAAGGTCATTACTCCCAGCAGCTGGTTGTACTTTGTACGGTTAGATCACCTCTTTGCCTCATGTCATGTGTGAGATGGCTTAATGAGAGTGAGCTGACCTGCCTGGACCGCAGCCGAGACTGGCTGACGATAAGCGAAACAGATAGACCCAGCGCACATCATGTTCCAGAACAGAACAGCAGACTTCCGAGGGGCACCTGACCAAACGCGTCATGAGTACTCTAGTAATTCAATAATAAGACTGATATTCAACATACATTCACATTTTAGTTTAATGTCAATTTGTGATTTCCTCCTGTAACAGTTTCTCTCTCTCTCTCTCTGTCTCTCTGCCTGTTTCTTGCTCTCTCTCTCTGCTTCTCTCTCTCTCTCTCTCTCTCTCTCTGCCTGTTTCTTACTCTCTCTCTCTGTTTCTCTCTCTCTCTGTTTCTCTGTCTCTCACTTCACTTGCAGGGCTTCTTCGTCTCAGTCTTCTACTGCTTCCTGAACAGTGAGGTAAGCATAACCTGTCCCCATCACTGTTTCGCCTGCCATTCGCAGATTTGCCCATCCCAGAATGCCCCGCGGGAAAGAGGAACATAGTTTTGGGAATGTGGGCTCTCACTTGAGGATGGGAAAATCAAGTCCACGTTGTGCCATACCCCTCCTGACCTCCTTTTGGAGTCAATGGCAGTAAAAATGGCCTCTCATAAAATATTCATAGGACTGAGTCCAATCTGGCACATAATGCTTGGCTTTTTGCAAGGAATTGCTTTTCATAAAAAATAAAGCCATAGGGAATTTTAAGTCTGGGCCGGGACCTTGGCGGCAATACCTGAAGCCGATTTGTGGATCATCCACCCATTACACAGCTCATATATTCTCCAAAAGTGGCTGGAGAAATGGAGATCGCCCTGCTTTCCAGTCCTATGCAGACATTCATATCCCCCTGAGCTCAAACACAATGCAATCAGGTCACCTGCTGGGATAGGTAAGCCAGTGTCCTTTCAACGTGACATTATGCTGCAAAGCCGGTATGCTTCATTCAGGGGGGTAAGTAAAGAGCAGCAGGGGTTAGTCATGATGCAGGCCTATACAAGAGCTAAAGCTCAGCATTCCTGATAGTCTTGCATTTGTTACCTCTGTCCTTAATGCAGTCTGAACATAGGAAGATCCATTTGTAAAGGTCTGGGCAATGCAGGTAGTATTCATGTCAGCCAGTCTAGGAGTGGTAATGGAGGCTAGACTGAAAAAAAACGAAAAGGGAAAAAAAAGGGAACACTGGGCTACAGTCAATCCAATGCACTTAGTCACCTACTAGTATATGCAATTCAGTCAAGACAGACTTTAAATTACTACCTTATCTTTTTGATATGTTATATTTTAATGCAGACAAGGAAACATATTTTCTCCAAAAAAAAAATGTTTCTTGTTTGAATTCCATATACCCTTAAGGTATAATAGGCAAGTTCTTGCCTCTAAGAGACAAATCACATCAACAAACTAATTGAGTCCACAACACTGTTTGTCTCTCTGTGTACACACAGACTTGGTTGACTACTGATCCCAGGTCTGTACAAAATTGTACGAGGTTGCAGCTACACTTCCCACAACCAAATATAAGTTTTCATCTTGCCTCTCAAAAATAATGCATTGCTGATAATGCAAGCTGATAGTTTTGTGCATGCGCAGTTCACGATGAACTCCCGCCTCCCCCCTCATGCCATTGGCTGTGCCAGTTAAAGCTGTGACTCACAAATGAATATACTGCTATTTTTCTGCTATTTAGGTTCTAAACACAGGCAGATCACCCAACCCTTTTCAATGATAGAAAACAATGTATTAAGGTCTTGTAACACTATTTTATCACACTAAATCTTTCAGACCGTTAATGAGACTAAGTGTGTGTGAATCTAGCTCATTGTTTCTACCTTGTGTACTGTTGTCAGTAATTATGCAGGGAGAGAAAGCAAAACATTCAGCTAAGTCAGGCCAGTCAGGCAAGGTTGCTTCTCTGCGCTGCTTGGCAGTCATTCAAGGTGCCTGCCTCCTGCTGCCCCATATCTTATAATAAGCTCTTCAGGTCTGTTGTTTTTCTTTTCATATCTGTCCGTATATGGCAAAATAATTAGCAAGGCCTATGACTGCAATGCTCGCTATTGGGTCATAAAAATGAAATGGTAGTGGAATTTAAAGCTCAGCTGTTAACCAACCCAAATGAAATTGGATTAGTTAGAGCTTAAAGAATATTTAAGGTGTATAGGATCCCCATTATCTGTCAGACTGCATTTGTATATGCAAATCTCAATGGTAACACAAAATAGGAGTGCGTCAAATGAGATTGGCTTTAAAAATGTTTTTCTAATTAACTTTTTATTTCACAATCCCATTACGAATAATATATTTACTGTTTATATTTAATTTTATTTATATTTTTTGTTTGTTTTTAGTGGTTTTATTTTGCCAGAATATATTTTATTAAAGGCAAATAGATAATGTACAATATTTATTCTTGATTCAAAGGGCCAAACATTAACAAAACTTATTTTAGACTCCATTTAAATTCATGGAGCAAAGCCATAAGCATGAGTAATATGTAATACGGTTAGCGTTGTGCATGAGTAATATGTAATACGGTTAGCGTTGTGCTTGAGTAATATGTAATATGGTTAGCGTTGTGCATGAGTAATATATAATACCGGTAGCGTTGTGCATGAGTAATATGTAATACGGTTAGCGTTGTGCATGAGTAATATGTAATACGGTTAGCGTTGTACATGAGTAATATGTAGTACGGTTAGCGTTGTGCTTGAGTAATATGTAATACGGTTAGCATTGTGCTTGAGCAATATGTAGTTCGGTTAGCGTTGTGCTTGAGTAATATGTAATACGGTTAGCATTGTGCTTGAGCAATATGTAATACGGTTAGCGTTGTGCTTGAGTAATATGTAGTACGGTTAGCGTTGTGCATGAGTAATATGTAATACAGTTAGCGTTGTGCATGCTGAAAATGGGCTTTGTCATTTTCTCATCTTCATTGTTGAATGCAATATTCCATCTTGGCATATGTATTATTTATTTTTCATTTTTATTTTACATTTGTAAATGATGCATGTTGCCTGTCGTGTGTTGATCCTACCAAATATTTAGTTAGCACTAGGGTGCTGCTTAGGTAGCCAATTCCTGATTAAAACTTGTGACCCCTCTCCCCTCTGGATACACAGATCAATATCGCTATCCACTGTTTTACGGAGCACTTTTCAAAATACAGATCTTTGCAAGTGCTCTGTGTACAAACATAAATGAAAATACAATATGAAATTGTGACTGCACAGATTTGGCCAGAACAATGATTTGTCAAGGAAGAAAGTTTTTTGTTTTGCAAAAGCAATTGTAGCAACCAATTGTCCTTGATTGTATACATATAAAATGTTTCTTTTGTGTTCGCCCCACTATTGATTTTGCAGGTCAGACAGGGCATGCCATCCTCTATAGAAATGTGTTTTGAGAATGGGTTTTAAATACGTTTGAAAGTACCTTCGTGCTCCTGTGAATTGCAAATTTCTAGTGGCCCCGGTTCTGAAGAAGAAGTATATTTTTGTAATGAAATGCACAGAGAAACAGTAAAAAAGAGCCTATCCTGGCAGAGCTGCACCAGGACCCAAAGCAAAGGATCATTTCTGCATAAGCCGTTTGTGTTATTTAAGTTGGACCACAGATGAAATGCCATAGTTCACCATGACCAGAGGGAAGCCACACAGTCACCAGGCTGGCTTGGAAACCCCTAGATACCTGACCAGTAGAATGTGTGAAATAAAATCTCTTCTTCCATGTAAAGCTATCTCCTTAGCGATAATTGCCAGACTATAACTGCAGGCTTAACTGAAGAGTTTTTGTCTTTTGAAGGAGGTCAGTGTGCAAGACAGTCCCCCCCCCCCATGGAGTATTACCTCCCAGCACCCCCCTCTCAAATGCTTTCTATGTCCTTAAGTGACCGCCGCAGTTCATCCGTGACCGTTTTTGACATTTGCCATTTACACGTTCTTAGAATTTATGTACACTTACATAATTATTATGTGCTGCTAGCTTGTGCTGTTTTCTTTGTCGTTTTATGGTTTTATTTCTAATTAACTGATAATGGGGTTTGTGATTTGGAGCTTTCATGGTTGTAATCCTTCACAGCTGCATGTCTATGGGCTGCTCTGCTGTAAGACACGAGAATAAGAGAGACATATGAGACACGTGCCCAAAAGCCTGTTGTATTGTTGTTGTCGAACCACGGTTGTCGCACTGAGAATCGGTTCTAAACCATTGTTGTCTGATGCTGGTCAGAGATATTACATCACAATCGCCAACATCTTCATGGGCTCCTTTATTTATCAAAAGAGCTTCATCAAAGCAGAATTGTAATTCTGGTGATTCTCTCCAACAAACGCTCCTACGCTCACACACCCACGCTCGTAATTAGCTTAAGATAAATGTTTATTTTACACTAAAGTGTGACATGCACCAGAAGAAGTGCTTTGTTTTTTTCCATGTACATAAATTCATTATATGAGCATGCCGTTTATCTATGTCTTTGCTGATTCAATGTAGAATGAGAAAAACATCACAGGGTTCTCATTATCAAGTTAGGGAAAGAAAGCGTGCTTTTTGTTACAGTCCTCAAGTTATGACTTTAATGAGTACAGAAATGAATGACTTTGATAGAAGTCTTTCACATCTCTGACATAAATCCCTGGATGATCTAGATTGTTTATGTGTATTATGAATGAGCATGTGCGCATACACACACCAGACTTTTGTTTGTTTTTTTTTCTCCCTTTGTTTGTTTATATTAGATCAAAGAGATTATCTAAGAGGAAAATGACAACAACAAAAAAAAAACGTACAGAGATGAAGACATAAAGTAGTTTTATGCTGGTAGTTGATTTTGTAAATGCTTTTTTCTTAAGTTTTAAATCTGAGAGGAAGGACCCATCTCAGCACATAATCCTGTGTTTTATTCAGCCAGTGACAACAGAAGTAGCAGCAGCAACAGAACCAGATGCATGGGTTTTAGCAAGCCTGTCAGTTTAAGCTCTTGGCAAAGACGGTGCAGTGCACTTCTGACAGCCATCTGGAAGTGAACTAGAGGGGTAACGCTTAGGAAGGAAACTTCAGCCATGTGTTCAATTGACCAGAAATAGAAAGTTGGTAGGGTTTTTTTTTTTTTACTCCTCATGGTCAAATCTTGGATATGGGCGGTTCTGGGAGGCTTGTGTTGTTTGGACACTGTTCCAATGTGTGGAAGGGTCTCACGGTCCGCTCTCGAATCCCTGTGCGACCGTGGCAACCATGGCCGGCGGCCCTGCCAGATGATGCAAAAATGGCCACGGTGTTCATTATCGAGTTTGCAATTATTTTTATGTTGTTTCATCACTTAATTGTTGGTTATTAAATTTAGGAAGAAGTCGTAGGGTTTGCGTTTAGTTTGGGAGTTACTTGTTCATTTACACCATGTGTTTTCTGTGTTTACCTTTCTTCCCCCAAGCAATCCCTAATGGCCAGCATTTCCACAGTGCGCATGTTAACTGTGTCTTTAACATGTGGTTTTAAAAAAGTCAATAGATGGAAAAGACAGATGGACATAAAATATAGACTATTGTTGATCAATAGATTATTGCAGATCAAGTTATAGATACAGACAGGTAGATAGAGAAACCAGTATATATGCTGATAGACTTCCAGACAGACAGGTAGATAAATAGTTACAGTTCATTGAGCCCCAGCAGCACATTCTTGTTTGCAGTCACGATTGTAGGATGCCTAATGTTCTCACTGCCCCTCACTATGGAACTTCACAGCCCACTGTCTTCCCTTCTGTTCCACAGGTACGGTCAGCGGTCCGGAAGAGGTGGCACCGCTGGCAGGATAAACACTCCATCCGGGCCAGGGTGGCCCGTGCCATGTCCATTCCCACCTCCCCTACCCGGGTCAGCTTCCACAGCATCAAACAATCCTCAGCGCTGTGAGGATGCCATTCGTCCTCCCGGCCAGCAGGGGGCACAGAGCTAAACAGGGTACACTCTTTTAACAGCATTACGGCCAGCGCAGATGCGGGGGCAGAAGGAGCCATGCACATGTGAGGAAGGAGAAGGCCACTTTTCCGCAAAGAGTGACAGCGGGGCTGTACCTCGCCAAAGAAGGAGTATAAAGAAGTCAGGGATATAAAAAGACTAATTCCAAAAATGCTCTCATAGCTCTTCAGAAAGATGACTTCTTGTTTTCCCATTGTTGTTTGACCTTCTGATTAATCAATTTCAGTCTTTTTGTCCCTCATTGGAAAATTCCATTTTTGGTGACAAAAATTTTTCTCTAAGCTTCACTTATGAACAGCTAGACTGTGTATCATACTACAAATGGACTACACTGACTGGATATCAATGCAACAGGAATTATAAAGCCAAAAGTTTTTTTTTCTGCCAAAACATTTTCAGGTGATCCTCGTTTTTGACTGGATAGTTTCCATTATTTTCAAATATTTTTTTTCCTTTTTTATCTATTAAGTTAAACAACATCAGCCGAATTGTATAGAAACAGCAACATTCATCCAGAAATACAATGGAGAACCATTTGCAGTCCATCTCAATAAACTGATTGAAGGAGTATACTTTTCCATTTCTGCCTGACCGACTGTCTATGACAAAATGAAACACTGAAACATTCCCCTATTCATTCCCATTATTTATCTACCAGTTGTTAAGGAGGCATCGTATCTCACATGAAAATGCAGTGCTTTCAGTATTGTGCCCATGCTGTGTACTGTAGACTGCAGTGTTGCACAAATCTATAAATGTAGTTTTGAAGTAATTATATTTTAATTATTCTTTTTTTCTTGTTTGGTGATGAGAACTGCTCTGTGAAAGACAACAATCAAGACATGCTCGTCATGACCTCTCTGTGCTTGGAAGATACATATATACTGGATGAGCTACAGTGGAAAAAAGGAAAAACATGAAACCGAGTCTGTCTGAGACTGAGACATTGTTTGGTGACGGCCAACTTTGCGCCGCCCGGGAGAGTGAGGACTTCTTTCACAGCCTCCATGTTTGAAAAGCACTTGGTTTATCACAGCTCTGATCCGTTTTCTCTTTCACCTCAGTTCCCCGTGGGATTTTGACCTCCTCGCTCACATGTAGGAGGCGAGGAGCGAGATAGGGAGCTGTGGTTTAGCATCCGTAATGAATTTTCTGCCTGTGAGGGTTAGGCTTGGAGGCGCGCTCAGAAGAACACCGCCTGTCATATGAAACAAAATAACTGAGACTTTGTTTGCGTAACATCTGAATTGCCTTGAGTGAAGCTCTGCAAAGACATGAATGTATTTGATGTATAGTTAATTACACACGTACACACACACGCACACAGGTACCCAGACCCAAGCATACACTGGCAGGTGCACCTATACACATACAAAAACACACAAACATACAAAGAAATGTAGGTGCATGTGTGCATACACACACACACACACACACACACACACACACACAGGCATGCATACACATACACCCATATGCAAACATAGGTGCACTCACAGGCTCACATGCATGCACACACATGGCCATGCACACACATACACTCATGTTCACACACACAAACAAAGGCATCCACAAGCCCACACACGTGCACAAACACCCCCTCCATATGCATGCACATTCTGTCATTGAAATGTCACTACAGCAAATGGCTGGGACACTAAATAAAGCAGAGTCTTTGAACAGGATGTGAGAGAAGTTTCGAACCAGCTTATTGCTGCAGCTGCTTTCTATTCCCAAGCATGCCCAATCCAGACTGCTATTTAGCACATGCTACATGTTTTACCAGAGCTTTTCACCTGAACACTGCTACAAACGGAATCACCAGACTGCCTTGGGAAGACACACGCCCTCAGTTCTCCCTCAACAACAATGCAATGCTGCCGCAGTACAGCGCCGCCACAACATTTCACATTCGTAGCTGTAAGAAAATAATGTTTTTGTTTGGAAACATTGACGAAGGGTCCCCTGTCAGTATAACCTTATTCTTTACAATGTAATTAGAAAGATTTCATAATTGCTGTGCAATTGAAAATAGAGACTACGGAGCAATTCACTGGGGCAATTCACATGCAAATATTATCCTCTTTATCCTGAAAATAAGCGTTCTCTTTCACAGTGGAAGAAAATAGGCCACCGTTATATTGTTGATTCTCATAAATAAACAGAAATTGCTGGCTTGTGACAAATATGATGTACAAAGCAGGTAGCTATGAGAATGTAGATTTGGGAATTTTTCAGTATGAAAACATTTTTTTTCCTGACAATCAGTCCTTAGACTCTATATTACAAACTTACCGCACCTCAGCAATGGGCTACCACAGTATACACCCTCATCTATTAGAGTCAGTTGTGTGTGAAGTACAGGGACTTGCCATGTTTGCTTTCACTTGATTGCCAGACAGGGGTAGCCAAATGTTGACCCTTTATATAAATTCGTAGAGATGCTGAATGCTTCTCTCCTTTTGTCTGTAATTGCTCGCGTTGAGTGGCATGCCAGTGTCACTCAGTAACACAGTGCTCTGAGGTGCTCCACTTTCAGGGTTTTTAATTGGTTACTCCAAACACCAATCAGCAGCTGCATTTGCACGCAGCAGACTCTCAGAAGCTACTCTAGGTCAGGTCAGACTGAAGACAGCAGTTAGCTTGCACACATCCCACT
Organism: Albula goreensis; assembly: GCA_022829145.1. Taxonomy (NCBI): domain Eukaryota; kingdom Metazoa; phylum Chordata; class Actinopteri; order Albuliformes; family Albulidae; genus Albula; species Albula goreensis. The sequence goes on from CM040762.1 coordinate 7,532,794, forward strand.
AAATGAGATTCTTTAATAGTTGCAGTGGAATAGTGGCTATATTTTAATGACTGCATCAGATAATGTGTTGTGGATGTAATATTTATCGGTTGTAACTGTTGTCATTAAGAATCAAATATTAGCACTAACATGTAATCCCCTCAGCTTTTCTTACGTTTGTTAGTTCCCCTTTTCCGCTCATAAAATTGTCATAATTTTAAAAATTAACCACATTGTTGGCTATAATTATGTATGGCATGTATATAGTTCATTTCATCTTGTTATCCCAGAGCACTTTAACAGTGAAGCAGAGAAACACATCCCAGCTACAGTAAGTGTGTAGCACAGACCCAGGTGATGGACGGCAGCCATTTTGTGCCGGAATGGTCACCTTACCTCAGCTGAGAGGTGGAGAGGGAGGGGATATTGAGCCAATTAAGATATTATTTGGGACCAAATATGAAATCAAATATGTAAAACCCATAAAGAGTTAAAGTATTGTAACTCTTGGGAGTGCAGAGCTAACAGCAAGGCAAGGCTCAATTGTTGTATGGTCCATGTACTTTTTCATCTACTAAACCCATTTTCGATTATTCTCTACTGTGATGGGCAGATCACCAGGCGGCCATAATTTTTTCATCCTGTCAGAGGAGATGAGGCTGCAATCTTTCCTCAGAATATTCTTCTGAGAGCATGTTACCTTTCAGCTTCATTCCAAAATGATTCCAATTCCCTGCAAATGCTCAGATCTTCAGATGTATGTTATTGTGGCTTTAGGGTGTGATTTGCGATAGAGAAAAGACGGGCAGCACATGTAATTAAGCTGATGGGTTGGTTAGGATTCGCTGATACCGAGAGATGCTGCTAACATCTAAGCTGCAGTGTGCACCATGTGATTCATTAAATGTTGTTTCACTGAAGAGGATTTTTCCATCTTTCTCCCACAGCCTGGGGTGCGTGTAACTTTAGGGGAAATATTGTGTCGTGGGACCTCGCAACATCCTGAGAGTAAATTATATGAATATTTATGAAGTGGTCATGAATAAATGGAGAAATCTTAAACAATCGAAAGTATAACTGTTATATGTTGGTTTTTTTTTTTTTTTCCTCAAGTTCAACCATGGCTCTTCAAAGATACAGGAAGGAAACAAATTATTTTTCTTTAAATGTAACGTATAATCTTTGACCTGAGGTAGCTTAAGATTTGAGAATCTTCAGAGCTTATTCCTGATGCAGAACTATTTCCGTTCTGTCAGGGGTCAGTCTGCGTGGGGGGAAAAGGCAATCGTAGAGTGGGGTAAAGACATAGCTTTAAGGAGCTCAGTTTGGACAAAATCGACCAGAGTAAAACAATACAATACAATAATATAATGTAATGTGCTGCTGCGTTCAGCCAGGCCTCCTCTTTCGGAAGGAGTTGTAAAATGCATGTTTATGTAACCGTCGCTCACTGCTCTCACAAACGGTAAGCAGAGAGTGAGGAATAGCTCCGGCAGTGCCTAATCCATCAGTAAATGAAGAGTGATGTGATGTGCCCCCACTCTGCTCGCTGAGCCCCGTTTGCCCAAGTCAAAACAATTCTGTCGCGCAGCTCGGATTTAAATGCCAATCCAGATGATTTTCTCTGCAACATTTATGCCTGTGAGCTTTGATCCTTTTTATTTTGAGGTAAAAAAAAAATAATAATAATTTTTAGAGCATGTAAATGTTCAAATGTGTAGTCAACTGTGTCCCTGTCACTCAAAACAAAAGAGGATTACAAGACATGCCGTTGTAGCAGGCTGGTGGCGTAAATAAAGAGAATTATCTTGTCGGCTCTAGGGTAAGAGAAGGGACACTATTGTGCAGGGGAATCTAGATAGATACTTGTTTCATAAGAGAACAGCGGGGAATTATGGTTGGGAGCTGACAAGTGAGAAAGTATATGACTGATTGTTACCATGTCAAAAAAGCTGTTCCCCTGTTCTCCCCACTGACAAACTTAGATTCTGCAACCGCAGGGCTATTCCAGCTGAAGCTACTTCAAATAGAATGCTGTATACAAAAAAAAAACACTCAGTTTACCAGCGAGGGGATACAGAAGCAGTCTTTATTAAGGCTGAACCAGCTTATGAATGGCTGAAAGGCTATATTTTAAAAGCCAACTTCAGGAATAGGATACCTATTTTGCATCTGTAGACAATGCAAAAATATACATCACAGCATGTGAGAAATCATTTTAGGAGAAGAAAATTAACTTTTATGAGCTACATACTCGTACTTTCACTGTCATGTCAATTTATGATCATTATGCAATACTATTCTCAAGCTACAGGATATATACAGGGACAAAATATAAGGTTGAGTGAAGTAGGCCCTATAGTTTAGGGCAGCCTAGAAAGAACCATGCTGTCTCTCAAAGTGTAGGCAAGTCAGTCATGTATATTTCTCTCCTAACATCCAGCAAAACTGTTATGAACAAGTTTCATATTGTCTGTTGCTCTCATTTTATAACCATCATCCAGTGTGAATGAAATTGTGGTTTAGGCCAAGTATCGATCTGGACGGGTTTGTATTGACCTTGGACAAATGTGTATTGATTGTATTGTTTAATCTGAGCTGATATCTCTTTGGCATATGGTTCACTGTGTGATATTTGTCCAGTTTTGTGAAAATGCTGTAATGTGAAGCACATGATTGGAACTGTACAGGGTTGATAAAACAGCACGGCCTATGATCTGACACGTACTGAATTCCTATTACCGCTATGTTGATTTGTGAATATTGACATTTCCCGCATGTTTACAGATTAAGATGTGCAGCCGTCTTCAAAGGGTAGAAAAAAACCCTAAAACACTAAATTGTGTTAGGAAAGGCATACCACTTCCTGTCTATCTCCATTACTGAAGAATGAATAAAATTTGCTCCATTTGCTTGTAGCTCACTTAAAATCACCCATACATGAGTTGCATCGTTTCTTACAGTAGAAATGATGTCATTCAAACTCGCCAACTATCTAATGAGTCAAAAGAGAGTGCTTTTAAAATGGATCTTCACAGGTGTGAAGATGTGACTGTAGAGTAAGTTTTCTTAATAACTTTATAACGTAGAAGTCCCTAGTCAATACTTTTTCAAGAGAAAATTGAAATTTTATGAATCATAAAGCAAAAAGGAGGGGACCACCCTTTGATAGACACATAAAAAAGTGTGTTACAATCTCGGCACGTTAAAAAGCTTATTTTTTCTCTCATCCTGCAGTCGGCGGTGACTTGTGAAAACTAGTCAGTGTTGATTATTTCAAGTGTTCTCTCTTTCTCCTGTGTTCCTTTGCTGATAATTGCGGCTGTTGTCAAGACAACACTCCTACTGTATGAACAGTGCTGTTTATGACCGTCATTGCTTTGCTGTATTTCCCTCCATGCCATGTGACACATAGCACCACTGTCCGGCAGTTTCCCTCATCTGTCCAAAGTGAGAAGGCGACATCCACTATCTCCCGCAGTAGTGACTCCAGTCTAACGATGTCAGTGTTTTCAGGTATTTCTGTTGATACTACCTGTTGTGTTTGTGTGAATCTACAACCTTTTTTTATTTATTTGAAATATTCATCACCAAGAATTTTATATTTATCACTTATTTAAGGGTAAAATCTTATCTTCAGTTAAGATAGAAGGGTCACATTGTGTATTAATTATTTTGAGGAAAAAAAGACTAAAATTTCACTAAGAACATCTCCTTAAGAAGAATATTGTAGTGACTAAGACAGAGATAATAAATGTATAGTACATTTGTTTGTTTTGTTTTCATAGTTTTATCTGGTCTGTGCAATTAATCATATATTTATTAATTTTCTCATTTTGTGCTTAATTTCTCCCACCCCCTTTTATAAATGTTAGATATTGGAAAACGTCTGAATTGTACATATTTATTGTAAAAATTAAGAAAAAACAAAGGCATATATAAAAAAAAATATTTGAAATATATGAAAATAGTGCTTATAACATTGTGCATTAAAATGTGTTTTTTCTAAACCATTGTGCTGTGGTTTAATTCACACTCATCTGTGCATACATATACACACACACATACACATAAACGATCATGTTGCAAACACATACATTTATGCAGCATGTATGTGTTTTGGACAGCTCATAAAATATTTTCAATCCTTAAATATAAATATGTAAAGACAAACAAGTGTCTGCATGCTGGACTGTTTTGTTCAGAGATTATGTAGGTGACCCAGTCAGTGTTCTGCTGCCGCTTTCTGGATCAGCCTAGATATGTTAACCATGTTAGCATGAGTATGCTAACCATTTTCCCCAACCAAGGAGGACACTGAAGGACCAAGGTCAAACCCATATAGCTTTCTACAGAAGAGGACTGAAACTGCCCTCAGACAAAGCTGAAATATCACCTCTAATGCATAGTTCTATCCAGGTCATTACATATCACCAATACGAAGCTTCCACTTAGTGCATTATCCTGCTTTCAGTAAAACATTGACTGGTGCAAAGTAGTATGCATTAGGAATGTTAATGAAAGCTCTTGAATAACTATGGATAAAAACAGGGGTTCTTAAATTTGCAGTGGAGGCTTTGCTCTTTCTTTTTATTTTTTCTTCTACTCCACCCCCCTGCTTCCCCCCTCAACCCACATCCCTTGAGAGTGGCCAACCATAAATCTCTTGTTCATCCATCGTTACATCTTGTTCTTTATTTTTCCAGAACAGTTCAAACTATTTGACATCAGTTGAACTGTACAGGACATTAATGCTCTTACCCTTTACTTCTCTAATTCTCTTATAAAACTGCCTGTGCCTCCTCCCCCTACCCTTCCATGCCTCGTTAAATAGGGTACATTTTATTTGGTGATGTTTCTTTAAAATAATATGGCTTACATGATTTTCTGAATGATTTACAGAAGCTCTCCTTTATTCCTGTATTATGAACACTCATAAATGCCCAATCTAATCTAGTCATTGCATATGTATTTCCCCATGTTACTGTGTATGCTTACAAGTATATTATTTCTTTCAGAATAGAAAATATTTGTCTGATACTGCTGGCAAGAATAAGACTTTATGGTCTAAAAATGAATGAGCTTATCATTTATTTAGTTTTATAATGTGAGTGCGCTGATGTTTTTGAAGATTTGGTGCATCTGATTACACATGAAAAGCACCGTGTGTCATCAGAAAGTGGAAACTAATGGAGAATATTGAGAAAGGCACCATCAAACTATTAAAGATGAAATGATTAACATGCTAATGAACCACCATGCAAACCACTAGGGTGTGCATTGCTACATTTGAGAGCTGAATTCATACATGACAAGGTTTGGAAACGAAGAAAAAATCGTCCCATGCCAAGCTCAAAAGCAGGAGGTGCCAACCTTTGCTCCTGGCACTTTTCTGATAGTCTAGTGGCTAAGGTACATGACCGCGGCCCCTGAGGTTGGTGGCCTAAGTTCCAGTCCAGCCACAACAAGAACTCCATTGCTGTGGGCCCCTGAGCAAGGCCCCCAACCCCATGCTGCTCCCAGGGGGGATTGGCCCCTGGTCAGCCCAATGGACCGAAAGTCACTTTAGATAAAAGCATCAGCTAAATGATTGTAATGTAATGTAGGCGTGGCTTAGGGTGAAAGGCAATTCACACTAAGGGGGATCCACTCACTGGGCACTTGTTTACAGTGAAGCCGTGTGTCCTGCAGTTGTGTGTTCAAACCCCATTCTTGCAAGTCTGTATGTGTATGTGTGTGTGTGTGTGTGCGCATGCATTACCCATTTCTGTATCCCACATGTGCTAAATATGTCATCGTTATTTTATATTTCACATATTGTTGTTATGTTACTTCAAAGAAACAATTACCTTGCAACACACATGCTCCATTGTTCCAGTCTATTTTCTCCACTTCTCCACAAAACATACCCAGACATGGCTGTGTTATGTTTTTGTAATCTTTGAAAGCTACGGCCCTATTAATGGCCTTATATGGTTGGACAAGCCCCTTTCCAATGTCTACATTGTGTTGTTGTTACAGTATTTTACATAATGAAGGCCAAAATGGAAAACATGCCTGTAAGAAATGTAATGCATTATTAAGTAGTTACATAAGCATTTTTCTGTCAGCTTTTAAACCAAAACAGAAATATTTGCACATAAACTCTCCAATGCTTATCATTTCAAAGTCAATACCAGCCACTGAGTGTCTGCTTCCATTAACAATACTGTGAAAATGCACTTTTAGAGTGGGTGAGACTGCATGCATTCATGCCCATGTTTATATGTATAACAGACACAAAAGAAGATCCATCTCATAAATGTGCCCACCCTCAGGGGCTGTGAGTAAGAGAGCGTGCCTGGCCTTTTCGGCAGCCCTGCAGGGCCACCCAGTGAGGCACAGGAAACATCTTAGCAGATTAATTCAGTGCGTCCTTGCCCCTCAGTTTATGGTGTTGTTTCAATAAATACAGGGTTCATTCAAAGTGTTTTGAAAGAATTTCCATCAGCAGCAGGGAAGAAAGGCACACAAAGGACACTGATAATGTGTCATGTAAGACTCAAGCTTTTTAAAAGTGTGTTCAAATTCAAGAGCATGTTTTGGCTTTGAGTGCCGTCGAGGCAGTCGTTAAGCTTGCATCCATTCGGCTAACTGCTCGATGCATCCCAACGACACATTGCATCTTTTAAACTTGGCCTCTTCAGTCACATTGGTAGATGAACGGTGGCAACACCAATGTTTTGTGAAGGCTCACATGGAGGAAATAAATTCTCTGTTGACATCCCAATGACACATATGATCATTACATACACACGGAGTCACAGAGTCAGAGTCATAGATAAAATTTTGTCATGGAAAAAGAAGAGGTGATAAATTGTGATAACTGAATAATATTTGCTCACAGTGCATTCACATGGAATGGTCCAAGAAGGCAGTATCATAACATGCCATCGATCAGGTAGAGCTTGGGAACTGTATATATACTTTTTTATTTTTAATATTTTTTTCAATGAAAAGGCAGGAAAAAATTCACAAACTATGGCAGCTACATCTGCAGTTCTGCAATATTACATTTCTAGCTAGGCCGATGCTCAAAGCTGGGTTTGACAATGGCTCATTTTCTGTGCCAAAAAAAAACAAATTCAGCTCCATCCACATTTTACCAGTCAGTCTCCTGTCTCCAGTCCAGTACTTTTATGTCAGAATTTTACTGTCAGGTCTGCTCTCTAAAACGGAAACCTGGAAAGAAAGACTGGAGGCCATTTTAAATAAACACACAGCATATCAGAGGAATAAAACATGTAGCTTGGCGGGCTGATTTTTCCATTGAGGAAAATCACTCGGGATAACGTTATGGACGGGCACGTGATGATGGGCAAATCAGCTCTGACCTCAAGAGTTCTAGAACCATCCTCTGGTTTTACATCTGAGTGCAAAATTCATGATACATGAATGAGCTCCCTGCCGATAAAACTGGGGAAAATCGGCCACAGTTAGTGGGAAGTGACAGTCAGTTTATGAGGCCGTGCGGAGCAGGTAATTATGCCGCTGATCTAAGGATGTGTTCTATCCTGTATTTTGGCACGGGGGATAGCTAGGAATTCCCCTAAATAAATATTGGACTTGGCCTCCCTTTTTAATTCACATATCACAGTGGAATTTGGGGGCCCCCTTCCAGCTGTGGGCCCCAAGAATCATCACCACCGTTCACCCCACTAGCAATGGCGCTAGTGTACACATGCACATGATGCAAGACAGCACCTTACCTCATTGGAGTCATGGCAACACTACAACCTATACTTAGCCATCATTTGTTGTTAACATTGATGTATAATTAAATGTTTTTACCTGATGTTTTTTTTTTACATTTTGTGTTCCAAACAAATAGGTCCAGATTCACTCAAATGCTTGGTCTCTTGGGTAACATCGTTTGTATGTGTATCTTCACAAACTAAACAGCAGCACTGGCCAAATGTGACTTCTGACAAATGAAGGTAGCCTGTTTGGCTTCTTGTGGGAAACAGGCAAAAACATTCGCTGTGTAATAGTTAACGGTAATCCGCCAGTTAGTTCGGTGGAACAGAAGCCTAAATATGAATTAATTAGGAACGTTACTTCAAACTGCTCATCTAAAGCAAGACACAATGAAGCTGCAGGCTGGCTAGTTACCCTGAGGTGTTGATGTCTCAGCCAATCAGGAAGCGGGAAGCAGGAAGTGTGGGAGAGGGGAGTGGGGGAGGTGGGGTGGGGGCGAGTGGGGGGGAAACAGTAATTAAGACTTAATTAGCATCCCTTTTCCCAGGCTTACGAGTCAAAGTGGCTCAAAAGCAAACCCTTGTACTCAATCGGTGGGTGTATAAAGCTTAGTTCTGCACTTTCTCCACTAGTGTCCTAAAACAACTGGTTGTGTACCAATGCCAGCCAACCCTCTTGCTCCCAAAGTAATATAAAAATTTCATTTAGCTTGCAATTTAATTTTTTTCACTTTATGATTTTGAAGCAATGGGACACACTGTTTGTACATAGTTGTTTTACCACTGGGGGGCATGCAGAGAGCAGTGTGTTCAGGAAGTGGTAAACCAGCACACTGGAAATGATCCCTGGTCAGTAGCTATTAGTTAGCTAGATGGTTCTAGCTGCCTAATACTTGCCAGAACACAAGAATAAAAACTGGGTGGTTTTAGGCTCCATAAGGCCAGAATGAAACCATTTTGATTTGGGAGCAATTCCTGTCAAGGAATGTCAGTCCAATCACCAGATGAATGAAAAGAGCAATAAAACATGAATCCTCACAAAATAAACAGCAGCGTTGGCAAATGTGAAGGTGATTGACAAATGAAGGTAGCCTGTTCGGCTGCTTGTGGAAAACAGGCAAAAACATTCAGTGTGCAATATTTAACGGTAATCCGCCAGCTAGTTCGGCAGAACAGAAGCCAAAATGTGAATTAATTAGGAACGTTACTTCAAATTGCTCATCTAAAGCGAAGCATAATGAAGATGCTGCTGCAGGCTGACTAGTTACCCTGAGGTGTTGATGTCTCAGCCAATCAGGAGCAGGGAACAGGAAGTGTGGGACAGGGGACTGGGGGAGGTGAGGTGATGGCAATAGTAATCAAGACAAGTAATTAGCATCCCTTTTCCCGAGCTTACGAGCCAAAGTGGCTCAAGAGGGTGGACCACCGACTTCAAAAGCAAACCCTTTTACTGATTGGGTGGGTGTGCGAACCTTCGTTCTGCACTTTTTCCTCTGGTGTCCTCAAAAGACTAGCTGTGTACCGACATCAGCAAAGCCTCTCACTCCCGAAGTAATATGAAAAATTTAATTTAGTTTGCAGTTTAATTTTTTCCACCTCATGGTTTTGAAGCAATGGGACACACCGTTTGTACACTGTTTAATTTCCGCTGGGGGAGGAGGGGGTTTGGGATCATGAAGAAAGCAATGCGTTCAGGATGTGGTAAAACAGCACATTGGAAATGATTACCAAACAATAGCATTTATTTAGCTAGTTGATTGTAGCTAATACTTACCAAAACAAACCGAGTGGTTTTAGGCTGCAAATTAAAAAATTAATTTGGGAGCAAATCCTGTCAAGGAATATGATTGCACTTCTGACAAATTAAGGTGCTTATTACATTACAGCCAAAGGCAATTCATACAGCTATATATAGGACTTGAATCCATATATCATCATACCTCATGTAATTCATGCAGTCATGCTCAGGATTGGGTTGTGCTAATACCACTATACCAGAAACACCAAGTAGGAGCAGCATACAAAATACCCTTTCCTCAAATCTATTCTAAACATTTTAGGAGGTGTTACATTTTCCATGTTCTGTGTGATTTTCACAGAATTTTCTACAGGAAATGTATCAGCACTAAATAACCAATAACATGGCTGTAACTGAATCTGGGCCAACTAGACAAGCCTTCCTTTCTTGACACCATTAATGGGCTTGTCTGTGATACCCACATTTGAGGATGATGCTGCAACGTTCCAGGCGTATTGATACAGCACTGTAGTAGTTCAAAGCACGAGCACTTTCCCTCTGACATTGACTGAGTCTCTCTCAGCAAGCCGTGCGTTTAGCCTCAGTGGTTAAAAAAACTGGCTCCACTAATTAATGAACTGTCATTTCTGTGTACCACACACAATTACTTTTTTTACAGGCCATTTAAATTATTTAAACGCAAATTTGACAGCCTAAAATTATGTGTCATGTTTCCCATAAATCGGTTTAATAGCTGAGCAAATGGAGGACTCTTTCAGGAGGTTGTAGTGCATGTATGAAATGCATTTGGTTTGCCTGCAGAGGAAATTTACTGCCTCCTGCGTCAGTTGCAGTCGTACTTTGTTTAAATTGCAAAGCATTGTTTGTGTGTAAAATATATGGAGGAAGTGATAGCGTGTCTCTTCCTGTGGAGGTCACTGTACCCTACTGATCAGTGAGGTGGCCTAGATACGAGAGGAGACAGGGTTTGCTGGAGAGAAGGAATACATACAGAAAGTAGGAAGCAATCAGTACTATGTTGTCTTGCCAACCTGTTGGCTCTTTGTCACTTGATTAATCAACTTTATTTTTAAAAGTTTCATTTTAAGTCAAAGTATGGGAACAAAGGCAAAATGGGGTGCCTTTCAAGTGAAACAGACAGGCATGTGTTGAAACAAAAGCAGCACCTTTTACTCATGCATGGTGCTAGGCTAGGCATGACAAAGAGACTGCAGGTTGCACTGCAAGCAGATGGACTATCGGCTCAAGCTACTTGCATGCATGGTGTTCAGACCAGTCCTGTCCTCCTCTGGCAGCGATCGATTATTAGCTGTACCTTAGTCACATTTACATTTAGACTGGCTTTCACTGTGCAGTGCCGCCAGCTGAGACAATGATTCAGCCTTGCCTTTGCTTGGTCAAAACTGGACAACAACACATGAGCTATTCTCTTACATTGCTTTTAGAAGGTTAAAGTTTAGTCTCTGCTGACATGTCAGCGTGATGATTTAAACATCTCCGGTTTGTGTAACATTATGTGCATCACAGCTGCTGCACTCAAATATTTCACTGTTTTTTCAGTTTGTTCATAGTGCACTGTTACTCAAACCATTTTTGTTGTTTGTGTTTCTCTCGTGATGTGGATTTGATGTATCTTGCAATCTGATGTTTCATAATGCACCATTTAGATAATATCGGTGAGAGCTGCCTTGATAATGTAATACTTGCAGATATGCAATAATTGTTTTAAAGCTTTCCTCTGTGATAATATATGTGTTACAGATCATACTACAACCTTCCCAAGGACTCCACAGTGACTTCCAAGCACCAAGGTGCAGGGCAATAAAATAACACAAACACAGCTTCATCTCTGCGGCTTCTCACCAGCTGGAGCCCGGTTTACGAAAGCATTTAATATGTGCAAAACTGTTTTACTGATGCTAAAAGATTAGGGAAGTATGCAATTAGTTGACGTAGCTTGTTTGCTCCAAACATAAATCGTGTCACTGAGATTGCATGTGAAAACTTTTAAAAACGTGCTGAAGGCTTTGATAAATTTCACCATTAGTGCACTAAAGTAACAGACATTTCGATAACAGGCTGCCTTCATTGAGATTTCCCTCCCAGAATAAAACAAATGGAGCTTCATTCCCCGCATTGAGCCTGTCAAGGCAAACTCCTTTCTGACTCTCTCTCCCCAGGTCTCCTAGGACTGCTGCCAGAAAGTCAGTCATAGTTATAGAGTTCTCCTGTTGTACTCCAACCTGCCAGTGCTGTTCCCGTTTCTCCCTCACCTGTTACCTCAGAGGAAACGCAAAACAGCAACCGCGCATCAAACATGCCATTTCGAATCCCGACAGGAAGTCGTTATTCTGCTCCCGTGTCATGTCACAGAAGTGGACTGAGACAGAGGGATGGCACCGGACCTCGGTTCACTGGACGGAAACGTCAGCTCTCCTTTCTCTGTCTGTCTGACGCGAGGCTAATTCTGCATTGAACCCGAGGGAAGGAAAAAGACAAGCTTGGTCTGGGTGCAGAGGTCACCCACAGTGCCATGGCGTTGGATCAAGCTGGAAAACAGCCAGTGAAAGTCTCCAACATCAACTCGAAAAGGTGAGACCTTCGCATATTAAACATATTTCATTGCTGGTGTATAAAATTGGAATGCCATGCAGTCTGTGTGAGATTGTTATAATGTTCTAATGAGTAAATAGGTTTGTTCTGGGTTGCTGGAGCATTCCAGGCTGGTTTGTATTCTGTGGGTGTCAATTCCTATGGAATACTCTGAAATTTGGGGCAGCTCTGAGAGGTTAAGGCTGTTTTGTGGAGTAAAATATTTTGCAGATGGATCAAATGTCTGCATCTCTTTCTTGCTCTCTGTCACACACAGTGAAAGATCGTATCTCGAGTGTGCATGGCCTGCAATCAATCTTGTGTCCTTAAGTTTAACTTTCCTTTAAGTGTGACTGAACACGTGAATATTTCTGCCACATACATAGTTTAGTGAGTACATCCATCACCACTACTAATATAAAATTGTTGTTGTGATGAAAAACATGAGCCCCATTGAGCCAGGCTGCTCCTCTTCACTGTGTGCTCTCACAACACCTTCTGGTTTCCCAAGCTTGGGAGGCCTTCAGGACCTTGGACAGCAGTGGCCTAACCAATGGGTATGCACAGCTGTAGCTGATTCTAAATCATCCCCTCTAGGTAGTCGCCCTCACCGGGGTTTGTTACATAGGCACAGCATGCTGCCTTTGTTCAGAGACTTTGAAGAATATGGCTATAGCCCACACAGCCTTCAGAATCAACTTTTGAAACCCTGGTGGTTGTAACATACTCAAGCGGCTTGGACATATGACTATGGGAGCCAGGTGAAGTCGGCCTTGTATTTCCTTAGTGTGGCTATAGCTTAAGTCCTGACTTCATCATTTCTTTTTATATGTATTGGACTTTCATGTTTGAAGATGGGGGGAAAGCAGAATAGACCTCATACTTGTAGGGTTTCCTCTAAATTAGGCACTGAAAGTATAAAGTAGCATACCTTATCAGGACATCAGTTCTACTATGTGATGTATTTTATCTGGATACCTCTTAGGAATTTATTGAATTCAGGTTGCTCAGGAAAAAAACCAAAGTAATGAGACCCAGTCTTATGCATGGAGTTTACATGAAATGACATACTTTCCAGGCATGTCCTTTTTTGTGTTGTCTTTGTTAAAAAGGATGGTGAGAGCAAGCAAATGAAACGGGCTCCCTTAAAGATAATCACTACTCTTCTCATGAAAAAGCTATGAAATGAAAAGCACTTCAGAATTTGATAACTGCAGTAAAATTGCATGAGGGAAAAGTGACCTTGAGCTATGACAGTCATTCTTTTCACTGTGGATGTGTTGGCCAAGGACAGTCTTTTAAAAGTCTGACATGGGCTTGGACAGTTAAAGGCTCTTTATCTTTCATAAAGGGGATATGATATTGCAACCATGGCACAAGCATTGGCTAATAGGAAGATATGTTCTCTCATTAAATACTCACACTTGTGGAAAAAAGCTGCCCTGTTTTGTGTTTCTCACAAAGATGAGTCCTGCATTTTTCATTTGGAAAGACACTCAACCAGATGGCTAATAAGACAGCAGAGACACATGGTTGTTAACTGAAATTTACACCCAGACACCACTGTTGAGAGTGTTCCTGAATGTTTTTTACCTTTAGATCACAGTCCCTGAGATCTGAGTAATTTTGTTGTCACTAAATCGATCAATTAAATTTTTTTCAATTGAATCATAAATTGTTTTCTGATTTTCAGGTGAAAACAAAAACTGGCATTGCTGGTGGACTCTCCAGGAGCAGAGTTAAGGGGCTTACACTTTTGGGTTGTGAACTCTCCAGAAAACAAATTCTGTCAGAATTTCTGTATGCAATACTTTTATTATTTGCATTTCAGAACTTTTATCTAGGGCAAGTCCCATTTTATAAACCATCTACTTTTATGGCTGATAATTTTTTACTGAAGCTGGTCAGTGCCTTACACAAGGGTAAAATGTTTGTGTCACTCTAAGGTTTTCAGCGTCAGGTTGGTTTTAACCCATGGTTTTATTAGGGAACAGTTCCCTTCCCATTATACCATGCTCTTCAATTAAGGGTCAAAATCTCTTAATCTAGCCAAAGAGCAAAGAGTAAAAGCTGTTGTTATAATATTAAAAGCCTTGCTGATTGGCCTGACCCCATAGCCCTGACCAGAGCAGAGCAAGCAATGAGAGAAAAGTGATTATTAATATCCATATAAATTATTCATACAACTATTCATCATCAGTCCCTTCCGCTCACTCAGAAATTCCATTATGAGAATACACTTGTGTTTATTTAATGGAAACAAGCTCAGCAATTTCCATCAGAATCAAGACAGAAAGTCTTCTTTTTTTCATCTTCTTCCTCCAAGAGATAATGTCTGTCGCATCACAAAGAACAGAACCCTGGTAACACAGATCCACCCTGTATGCCATCACAATGGGAATTATCCTCTGCAGAGCTATCTCATTCAGCAATGACAGTCCTTTGATGGAGCCCGGTATACTCCCATCCAAAGTGCATTAGCTGGTTTGCCGTGGATGGAGTACCATACAGATACGGGATTAAAAGGCGCAGCACATTTCATTTAGGACCAAATACTATGCCACTCAACAAAAATAGCTGTGCAGCCCTCTCTTTTTACAGCAATGGTGCATTGAATTATGGCAAGGGCCATCAAGAATTTGCAATCATCTTTGAAACATAAAAAACATGATTCTTGCCAGACCGATATAAGGCAGGTACCAGACAGTGTTGTGATGAAAAAAACTGTCCAACCATTATTTGACTAAAGTTCCCTTTAAGTTTGGATGGTGTGACATTTTGAGTTTAACCACTATAACATTGTAAGTATCACTTTCTCCACTTACTATTAACTTTTTTTTTAAACACAAAGACTGCATAATTTTATGGACTAATATGTGGAATTTTACCAAAAAGAAAACAAGGAAAAATTCTTTCCAACTGAAAGTAACAAATTCAGTGTTTGGATTGTGGCTGTTAAATGTTATCAGCTTTATCATCCCAGGAAGATGTGCAGTGGTGCATGCAAAATGAATCTTCCTTAATTAAATGCCCTCAGTCAAATCTCCACAGAGTGCTATTGGCAGAAACATAGGAGCTATCACACGCACTCATCTGCATGTGTGCTTGCTTAGCATCAAAAACAGAAACCCATGAATGAATCACCACCTCTGAGGAGAAGAAAAACAAGGGCTGGGGAGGGAGGGAGGGTGGAAGGGGGCAAGGGAGAGACATCGATTTCACAGTAACAGCCTCAGCTTAATGAAAAACAGGTTTCAAATTTCCCACCCGCTGCATATGCTGCAGAAGCACAACATTCATACATGATCAAGCAGGTCTGATGTTACGTGCAGAGAAAAAAAAAAAGACACGTTTCTCAATCTTTAAATGTTTGAAGCCTGCCAGCTCTCATTGACTGAAATGACCAGAGAAATAAACAGAGCTTGTCTCTAACTAATGGTTGGTTGTCAGGAGCTATTAATTTCAAGTGGAGGCACGGTGTTCCCAGAGCATTAGTTGGTCTCCCTCCCTCTCCTTGCGGTGTGCCTGTCAGTCAGGAATGTGGTCATCCAATCAGATCTGAAGGAGGAGCTTTCCATTCCTGCCAGGGAGTGTTTTACCTTGCAGGTGTGTGATCTAGAAAATGATAGGAACATGATTGGTCTCCTACCGGGCCAGTCATATGTCCATTGGTCATTACAGGGAGCTTATACCCAAAGCCACTGAGACACATATTACTGCTTAAGGCAAGCAGCTAATCATTGTGGCATCCTGTCTGATCAGAGGCCAACTGGCCACTGGCAACCACACAATGCATGAACTGATCGCAGGTCGACCTCCTCCCCCAGTGGCATAGGCTGTGTGTGATTGCTGGAGCATTTTCAGTGTGGCCAGAATCAAACACTGACCGTCACATGAATGGGAGTAATGGCGTGTCTATAGTTTCTCCTCCTGAGCCAGCCACTCAACAAGGCTGCTGGACAGCAACTCAGTTTGGATGGGAAGAGAAAATGCAAAAATAATAATAATAAAAAAAAAAACAATCAAGCATTGGAAAAGGAGAAACTGGTTTGGAACTGATTGGAAATGTCAAGCATACTCTAAGCAGCAACGGTGTTTGTTTGACAGGAAGTTTGAACAGCAAAGCACTTTCGCTAGAATTTTGCTGCCCACTCTTGAGCGGGGGACTTTGAGGTCAGGGGTTCATTTTTAAGTTACATTACATTGTTCAGTACTTTTCAGCTCTGACCAGAGGCATGAGGTAAGCCGTGTGCGTGAGAGACGAAATGGCACCATGTGACCTGGTGAACTCTCAAACTTTCTGAGCGACCACTAGAACAGGCACAAAACGAAGCAGAGTAAACAACATCAAAAATGACATGTGCTGGCCTTGTGCAAATAACATTTTACTAAATATCACTGAATGCAACCAACTTTGTCCAACATTTGATGCAATACAGGGGTTTCTAGTATAAGAAAGTATAGCGAATTGGAAAGTGTTTGATTTAAAATAACAAGAATTCTTAATAATGTGCCTTGAAAGATCCATTAATTTGGTGTGGGAGGAAAGTCCCAAAACACATGTGACTCCAGGGATTTTATTTCAACTTGTTTTAATTTCCTCTTGGAACCTTCAAATTATCTTTAGAGATAGCCGTACAAATGACCAGATTAAGTTTATTTTATGAACTGTTTTCAGAAATCATGGCCACATATTTACATCAATTCCTTTTGAGATGATTTATACTTCAGATATTATCAAACTTTAAACTGCAGTATAGCCTCAGATACACAAATCATAGAGTTACATATTGGATTAACTTGTCCGCAGAAAAAAGTTGAAACTGGGAGTGCTGCAAGCAGTTATGGCTTATAAGTGACCAAAAAGACCATCTTTCCATTCATGTGTGCGAAATGTTCTCCATTAAAGAGCACCTCCATTAAAGGGGCCAATGAGACCAAATTCGCAAGCACAGCCATTTGCATACACTGGCTTAGTTACATTCAGTTGTTCCCCTGCAAAGGGTGTCTATCTGTCTAAAGGAAATCATTAATATTCTCACCGCTTTCATTTACCATTTGATAAGTTCCACAATTTAAGGGTTTAGTTGAAGGTCAATGAGCATTTGTGTGTGTGCCAGCAAACGGGCCTGATATATAACCCCCCCCACCCCCACTCATCCCAGCCTTGAAAAGCCTTTTCAGAGTTGTTTTTAAAAAGTGAACATAAGGCAGACCACGTTGTGTGTGATTTTCTGCATGTTTTGACTGAATTAGGCACATCCTTTTTTTGTATTTGCCCCTTCTTCAACCTAGTAAATGAAATGGCGTGCACTCAGAGCTGAGTACAGATTTGAGCACAGACGTCTTTCGTGTGACAGTATCTGTAACGTGATTGGCTTGCCTCGGGCACAGCTTTGCATAGTTCTGTCTGAAGGGAGAGGAGCCCAGCAGTCACTGTCCCCTCTATCACCTTCTGTCTGCCAGACACGTCCCCTCACACCCCCTCGCTCACTGCCCACACCTAATTCAGTTAGACACTTCCGACAGGTTTCCCCTCTGAGAGAGAGATGACCCACACACACACACACACACACAAACACACACACACATTTACACACACACACTCACAAACAAATACCACACACACATATACACACACACACTCACAAACAAATACACACACACATACACACACATAGATGCACATAAACAAATACACACACACACATATACACACACACACTCACAAACAAATACACACACACACACACACACACACACTCACAAACAAATACACACACACACATAGACGCACATAAACAAATACACATGCACACACATATACACACACACACAAACAAATACAGACACACACACATAGACGCACACTAAACAAATACACACACACATACACACACACACAAACAAATACACACACACACATAGACGCACATAAACAAATACACATGCACACATATATACACACACACAAACAAATACAGACACACACACATAGACACACACAAACAAATACACACATACACACACACACAAACAAATACAGACACACACACATAGATGCACACAAACAAATACACACATACACACACACACAAACAAATACAGACACAAACACATAGATGCACACAAACAAATACACATACACACACCCAGGCACACACACACACAAACACACACACAAGAATGCATTCACAAACAAACACACACACCAGCTGACATTCACATACATGCACATACACAGATAACAACATACACGGATATACTGTACATACCCACAAGCTTCTACATGTACATACATTAGACCATGTACTCCTCCTGACAAAGGTGCACAGCATTGTGAACGTGGACACTGCCAATATCTTTCTGAAGTCAGCCACTCCACGATTCCACAGGCATTTTTCAGAGTTCTGAGATGCGTACAAACAAAATGCATATATCAAATAACGAAAATCAGTGTACTGTGAGATTATCTGTACCTGTAGTTTTTGCAAGCACATCTAATATTCGGCAGTTCTCACACATCCCTTCGCAGTGTGAAACGTAGTCACCTCTAACAGGTCCTTGATTTGTACCCTTCATCACAGTGTCAGCCAGCAGGCCTTCATGAGGGTCCCACAGAGACATTAGCCTGGGGGCCAACTAACCGCATGGTAACCTTACGGCACACAATCTACTGTATGGGCAACCAGCTGGAAGTGTCCTGATTTTCTTTGGTAGCTAGTGGCTACTGCTGTCAGTGAATTCAGAAAGCTTATGAGCCTTCATCTGCCTCAGAGCTTCCTTCATGTTCATGGATAGCATACCTACCCGCTGTCTGTATTTGTGTGTGTGTCCATCCAGTTCTTGTGTATGTGTACTTATGTGTGTCTGCTTGCTTGTGCAGCCCTTACAATAGTCTCAACTCTGCATGTGGGCTGGAAAGTAAGCTTGAGATTGAGGCAAGATTTTACATTGAAAAAGAAAATTCTTCAAATTACTGACAACACTTGACATTTGCAAGTTGCTCAAAGCCTCTTCATCTACTGGGCGATTAGACTGAAGGCCATTCAATGCAGCCACTTGCTCCATTCTCACAGTACATAGTCCTATCATTTGATTTCTATTTTTCAATTGGAGAGCCGGTCTTTTCCGAGGAGCATATAATATTACACATATGACTCAAACACAGTTATATGAGCTATTGGAACCATACCTGAATCGGTTCTGTAAATAACCAGCTGTATGAATGTCAAAGCATGTCAGATGAAAAACAACCCACAGAAGGAGACATGGGGCTTTTTGGCTTCTGCTTTCATTCAGCTCAGATTGAGTAATTGAAGCGGTCGATTGCACAGTCAAATCCCTGCGCCAGGTTTTCATGGGTCTGGTGAATATGAAAACCAGCAAGCCACACGCCTCATCGTAATGGAGGTTTGTAAGCTAGTTGAGATCGGCAGCTCGCTGTCGTGGCTGTCGTGGCTGTCGTGGCTGTCATGGCTGGCTATAGCTCAAGGAAGTGGGGCAGAAACGATGAATGAGAGGCCGCCATCATGTACACGTGCACTGATCCAGAGCCTCATCATGGGCCTTATTGATCAAACTTTTCAGAAAGGAGCTGAAAAAAGCGCTGACTCAGTGCTTCTCCCCAGACTCATGGCCCCTCAGAGACCAAAGGCAGTCAATTAAAAGACAAACACAAGGCCGTCTGAGGAATGTGAGAAACTCTCTTTTAAAAACAGCCAAGGCAAGTCCAGCAAATCAAATCACTGGCACCATAAAGAATTCCCTTTATAATGTTGCAGTCTGCCACTTCGGCCCTCATTTTGTCTCACATCAGACAGAAATTATGAGGAATCAAGCACTCTTGACTGATTTCACAAGCTTGACTGCTGTAAAGGCATATTTTCATTCTCAGGAAATTCATCCCAAAAAACCGTGTCTCCTGTCAGGCAGCCTGGTCATTACCACCAGCAATGTCTGGCCACATATGGCATTAAAAATGTCATTATGGCTCAGCCACCTGTTAATGCAATATAATCACACTTCACTGCAAATTATTACAACATATTCATAAAGCATTCTCATAATTAGGATCAAGGTCAAAAGGGGCTAAGTTCAGGAATGTTATGACAGAATATTCTGTATCCCTCAACATGAGACAAGGATGTGACTGTATCTGCTTCAGCCATTCTGTTTGCAAATAACCATATGAGCAGTCATAGTTCCTTTTGTGCTGTGAGACAAACACCTGAAGTGTCCAGTATTCAGTGTTGGACCTGTTCAAACCAATAAATGTACAGGATCCATACAGGCAACTCTGTAACAAGCGGTCTTAGCAAGTACAAACATCCCTTGCAACAAAATACAATTGTTTCATATTTTGTCATAGAACATGATCCAAAATAGCAATAGTTTTGTGTCTGGACCACTCTACACTCCAGGTTAGGAACACAAATAAAGACTGTATCCGGATATTATTTTTCAAGGCATCTTAGGGTTTAACACAATGTTCTTCCAGTCTTATTTTGTGGCTCAATGACTCAGCTGGGCCTCTGCCAGTATTATTCCCATCAAGCATTCCGTCAAGGTCAGGTACGCAAGGGCCAAAAAAACCATCTATTCTCCTTCTGTCCATTGTTACCATAACAAATGAAAAAGCGGTCACCACTAGCATAACCAATGAACCCTTTTAAAGTGCGGGAACGTCGGACCTGCGGAGGAACATCCAGCAGTAATGTCTGGATTTAAAGTGCGATTACTTTGCATTGCTCTGACAGCTCATTGGGGCATTGTGTATCAGGGCAGCACTTCCCCAAACACTCAGATGTGGCTGAGAGCCCGATGAGAGCCTGAGAGGGCGATTCCTATTCAACTGGGATGACTAAAGGAATGTGGACTTTGGACTCTCATTTTTGACAATTTTGATCATTTTGTGTCTTTTCTTGTTTAGCGCACACCCTTGTTTGGACACACCGTACTTTACTGATCCACTGGACAGTTTACTGATCTACTGCCCCTTACAGAGGATAAATCAGTGGTTTATAACTGAACGTATCTAGGGGTATCTTGGCTTGACATGGTTTTGATATGGTAAAAAAATAATGTATATCTTTTCTGAAGCACAGCTGAAGTTTTGTTTGTTTACTTTAACCTCACAAATATGAATCTGAATGCAACTTTCAGACAGATTGTAAATATCCCCATCTTAGAATAATCCTAAATATACGCCTTTTATTGCCTTGAAGAAAAAACATTTAAACTTGCTTGATAAATGAGACCCAAAGAGTCACGATTTAATTGAAAACAGAGATGAAACAAGTCTTGAACTACACATTATACAGAAAAAAGAAAAAGTAGACAAAGATCCTGACTGTAATCCAAGGTATGAAGAGATGCCTCTCGAGGGATAAACAATTGATGTGGATTAACAATGCTTTTGTTATGGCAACAAAAGCGCAATAAGGGGCGGCGCAAGGGTCACAGGCCTGCATCTTCCTACTTTGAGCTCGTAACTGGAGTAAGGACAGTTTCAGCTCAGGGCGACAGCTTTGAACGGCGGAAACCTGAGCCTGCTGACAGCGCTGCAGCCATCTGAGGACTGAACGTGGCCAAAGGGTTGCGCCCATCTTTCCCCCTGCATCCAGTCACTTCCTTTGTCCTCAGGCACCTGAGAGTCAACATGAAATGTTGATCCATCCCAGAAGTCCAGATTTGTGCTGTCACATGGAGTTGCAGTGTGTGTAGTTGGGGCCTTTTTATTTTGGCAGCCAAATTGCCCTTCAGTCTGCTTCAGTCCTGCAATTCGAGCTGAAAATAGCTACCATACTGTACCTAAACAGGTAACAAGTCATCCTGGGGGCAGAACAGGGTGTCTGGTACAATAAGGAAATGGGCTTTTAACTTAGAGGATTCCCTTTCAGCCTTGTACCCTTGAGCTAGGTACATAACCTGTACATAACCTGTCTCACAGCAGCAATTATCCAACCAGAGCACTGTGAAAAAGTATCCGTTCAATGTCAGATTTTCTGCATTCTTGCATGCCTTTTACATTGAATTTGGAAACATCCCCTGATTGGTAGTAATGGTATGTACAGGGAAGCTCTGTCAGCAAAGCTTCATGCTTCATTCATTTGTCTGGTGTGTCAGATGATCAGAATCACATCAAATCAAATACTTGTTGTGGCCAACATCCATCCCTCTCCTACGGCCCAGCTCAGAGCCATGTTTACAAATGGAGAGAGTCAGAAAGAATCAACCAGGAAGACCCAAAAGATCCCCTTCTCTGAAGAGATTAGCTATAAAGAAGATAAAAAGGTAAAAAAATGTGCTGGATTACTTCCCTCAGTAATGAGAAAATTGAAACAATACTTTCTAAGGGCAGATCATTACAGGAACATTATGAGAAAAAACTGCATAGATTTTTGTTATGGTTTGAGCATAAGAACATTTAAGAAAAATTGGAAATCGTGACTTAATGGGTTAACATTGTATAGTTAAAATCTGAACCAAGGTGTGCTTTATAAAGAGATCCACATTTGGCATGAAGGCCGCCTAAATATACTAGCTTCATATAGTTTAATCATAAGAATACTTTATTGCTTTTGGAAATAAAAGAACTGCATGTGTTTTTATTAGATTCAGTAGTTATGCAAATGATTTTGGCACGGCAACTCCTCGTTACTTGCTGAAGGCTGCCTAGCAACCTTCTTGACAATGACAAATATTTCTAATATTGCTTTTTATAAGTTTTATATTTGTTTTAGTTGTACATTTACACAGTGAATCAAAGAAATATGCCAGGTGTGTTCTTCATTTTTGTAATAGTGGGATATAATAATACTATTCTGTATTTTCTACTTAACAAGCTGAAAAATAGTAAGCTTGACCAACTCATAAATCTCCAAGTTATTTTGGTGGCTGCTTCATTCTGAGCCTGTGGAGGCCAGTGGCTGCCATGGGGATGATAACTTCCTGTTGAATGTACGGAATCTAAAATATGTCAAATAAAACTATTACTCACCATAATTGTACTAAGCTGAGTCTGTTGGTAGCACATGGTGTGTCAGATCTATGTTTGTTGTTGGTATACACACTACACAAGCTGAGCAGAGCCTCAACCATCCCTATTGTTTTCTAACTAGATTTTGTTCTCCTTTCATCCTTTTTCTGAACATTTCTGTGACCACTAAGCCGAATTGTGTGTGAGGCAAGGGAAATGGTGTAACTTGTTCAAATAAAGAACAGTCACCGTTTCTTGAGATTAGTGCCTTTGGTAAGTTTGGGTGTTGGAGTTGGCAGGCTCTGTAAGAGTAGAGATGATAAAATTTTACAGAGAAAAAGAAGACAAACATGTATCTTTAAGTTATGTCTCTATCTCAAAAGGCGCCATATGTGGATCTCTGAGACAGCAAGCCCGGAGGAAAGAGTTTGTTTGGGTGTTTCAAGTATTTATCAATCAAACTAGGGAGGAGTATTGAGTCTCTCTGTGAAGACAAAAACAGAAAATAGAAAACAGCCTTGCATTTTATTTTAAGAAAAAATGAGGGGGGAATTGAGGAGCCTTGGGTCCACTCAAATTTGGGTTCTAAAAAGAGACTTGGCATACTGTACATTAATTTGAGCCAACTCTTTACGGAAAGGGCACTCAACATGACTGACAGCCAAACAATCGTCAGAGGGACCACATATACCACACCACTCCAACCAGGAACTGGCACCACTACAATTTTCATAATTTATGTAGCAGTTTACCATTCCATATTCAGCTTTCATATTCAAAAAGACCACAGAAAGTGACTTGCAAGAGGAACATTTTAACACTTTTAACTGGGAGACCATTATCCACTGGGCAACGTGGGAGGCTAATGATAAAATCTGTGGTTTATGGCACGGCACATGCTTTTGAAACAGAGCCAGGCTGAAGGTGAGGCTGTAGAGGTCTGTGTGCCCCAGCAGTGTAAGGTGGCATAAATTCCTTTATAAAATTGATAGCTCGCTCTCTGGGTGCCCATTCTACAATCCCCTTTCCAGCAGTGTGGATACTACTGCTAATGCACTTACCTAAGTACTAAACTACTGCTGAGTACAATGTTTATACACCATTTCACATCATCATTATGCAAAATTGCCATTATTTGTGTATTTATTTATACTGTGTTTATTTTCAAAGGGTTCAAACATGCTGCCATGTGAAATTTTAACATCTCAAACAGTCCAAAATAAATTCATTTACAGTAGTAATATGTTAGATCCTTTAACCATCAATCTTCATAATCGTTACTGTGGAGGTTATAGAGGAGAGCATGTTGCATTTTAGAGCAAGAGCATGACACATTAGACAGGCTTTGATCCTCCTGACTAAAATCCCAGGGTAATGTTTTCCTGCCCCTGTAACACGCCTTCCATTTATGATACCGAGTCTGAAATTTAGAAACATGACAGCTCTGGATCTGCTCTGACCAGCATTATTTAAAGGGTGTGTGAATGGATTCAGCTAATGAGCCGTTCAAAAGTATGCGCTTAATTAGTCCCAATTGACTTGGTCAGTGTATGCTCATCACAGATTCAGGCTGGGCCCCAATGTTACAGGTTTGTGTGGGGCAGGAGTGTAGAATGATGGGGGAGAAGTGTCTTTGGTTTAGAGAACAACTTGTGCCTTGTAAAACCTGTGAGAAATGATGTTAGATTGGTAAAGTAAGAAAACAGCGCAGCTCACTTTACTTGTGGTCATGCGTGACATTTCACCCTAAGTGACTGCAGGAAAGGGGAACATGGAGTGAGGGTGGTGAGTATTTGGGCGATAAATAAGGGACTAAGTAAGGGACTGCTACAAAAATGCAGATATAGGAATACCGCATAAATGAATAAATGTATGAGAAAAAAATAGCGTGACACACCGAGTGATGTAGGTTGTTTGATGCGTGCGCGTGTCTCATGTTCAATGCATGACAGAGCAAGCAAGAAATATAGCTATCAGGATCTCTAATCTTCTATGTTCACGTCTCGCTGCCTTCTACTGCAACACTAAATACATGTTCAGAGCAAAGGGATTCACTCTCTAGGCCAGGGAGTGAACAGACTCAATAAAATGTACATCTAATGTGCTAAATCTAAAACGCTTGACACTCTAATCACAGTCATTCTGAAACGATGGATTGCAGGCAGCTAATGTTAGCCAGCTTGTATAATTACAGGTTTGGGTGAGGTGGCAGTGTAGTGTGATAGCAGGGAACTGGGCTTGTATCTCAGAAGGCACGGCTTTCAATTCCCTGGTTGGTGCAGCACTGCTCTACCACTGAACAGGCAACTTAACCTGAATCGCTCCAGTAATTATCCATTTTTATGCATTGACTGCATGTAAAAATAAAAATAAAATAAATGAGAGCTGTGCAAGTCTTTCTGTATTAAGCTGTCTGCTGAGCAAATTGGCAATTTGAGAAATTTAAAGTGGATAAGAGTGTCTGTTAAATGTAATGTTGGCCTGTGCTGTCATCAGCAAAATCCACACAATCCCATCCTGCCCAGGCGGGTTTATTTAGTGCATTAGATCCTTCAAATGATAAACAAGGCTCCCACAGGCTACCGTTAGGGGCTAATATGCACTAGCTTTTCCTTGCAATGCCTTGTGGACTGTAGGTGTTGAATAGCCACTTACCGGAAGGAGAGTGGATCTGAGGAACATATAAAATTCATTTGCAGTGTTTCATAGCAGTAACTCAAAGGGAACAGGAGAAAATTTTAAAAAATAAAAAGAATGGGGGAATTAGATGATGTTTTTGAACACCATTAACACAGAACAACTCATCACAACTTTTCACATGACGCTTACCATTTAAACGGCAAAGCAAAACTTTAAGTATAACAGGGCAACAAACAATGACCAGTTATCAGAGATGGTATCCATACCTGTCTCTGGCTAAACTGGGGCTACCATAAAATTCATCATTCTGTCCTCATTTCCTTGCCATAATTTTCCTCATTCAGCAACTTATGTAGAATAATCTCTTTTTGTAGCTTTTTGTACTTTTCATGCCTTTGACAGCTGCCGTAACTGCATGCACTGGCTAATCTCATACACAGCAAACATGATATCTGACTATAACGACTCTGTGCATTTTTCACTCACACACTACTCTGTCCTGTCTATGAGCAGCACGTTGTTTTATGACTGACTTCCGCTCTGAAGGTCTGTTCATTCTGCTGCATCGTGGTAATAAATCCAGAAAGAACTGCTGGAACTCAACACTTTTTAATATGTCTTTTAAGCATTTTGTATGCAAGAGCTTTTGGGAATGATTCTCTGATGAATGCTGGTGTCTGGATTCTGAGCAGGGGGGGACATGGAGAGACATTTAATTTAATCTCCGGCTATATGATCGATGATTCACACATTAAAACACCTTCACAGAACACTGAGTTACGCACCATCAAACGTGAGCAAGCATTACCATGTAGTGATTATCATAGTTCTATAAATAAATATTAAATGACTCAATTATGATACTCAAATAAATAGTATACTCATATCATCTTTGGAATACTTTATTGGCATAAATGGCATTCAATGTAATTATCAAAACTTACTGCCCTACTACTGTACTATCATGACAAATGATGCCCATAGAATGTATTTCTAAATATGCCTTGCAACACAGTGAATACAAAAGTAGACTTTCATACATCAGCAATGTTCTGTGACGTTTGTGAGTAATGATTGCAAAAATCCTCAGTCTGCAAACCAAGTCTAAAAGCTCTGAATCAGGACTTCAAAAGAAAAATGAGATAAAAGTCACTGCCACAATTTATAGTTATTTTGTAAGAGACAGTGTAAATATTAGATAAAACTGACTCAGGAAATTTAAATTAAGATAATAAAGAAAACATAATAATGAAGAAAATTCCATGGCATGTCATTCTCACTTTGTTGCTTGTGTAAGGTCAACCAGTGGGTAAAATTATCCATTCCCTGGAGTGTGAAGACCTGTCATGCATTACTATGAGCTAAAAAAAAATAGAAGATCATTCCGGAAGCATATTTGTAGCTTTGTTGATATCCTGCTACAGCAAACTGACAAGTAATAATTATAGATATTATTTTCAAATTTTCTTTACTTGGATGTTTTTGACCCAGTAAATCCCAGTGTATATGGGCCTGTTTCATAATAAAGTTTGTTAGCGCCCCCCGGCAGACAGTCCATTCTGTCTTTCAGAGGGATGATCCCGGGAAGATTGAGATGAATGAATGATCCCCACTGTGAGGGATTGCCATTCTCAAATAAAGACCTTCACAACCGACAGCCCCCCTGCTAAGGGTTAGTCTCTATGCGACGACTGTAAGAGGAAGATAGAGGACCCACGGATGAACCCATGTGTGCCCTAATTCGGCTATCTCTCAGCTTTGTTTTGAGGGAATTGTAAACCTCAGAACATGCCCTTCAAAAAGAATATGACCTTCAAAATCAAACAGGGGAAATGTTTGGTATTTTTAACTCTTTTCTGTGAGGAAAAGGTCTTTCTCTTTAATCTCTTTTTTTACTGTGAAAAGGATTGTTTCTGCACAGCACTGAATGAAACCAGTATTTGCATTTGAAAACCCTGCAGATATCACCATCTCACAGTCTAAACCGACGTAAAAAGGCAATATGTCTCTCTGTTTGCGGCGCATTCAGAATAATTCCGCCACGTGAGATTTTTTTTTTTTTACAGACACTGCCTGGATGATTGACATCCATAACACCCAGCCTGTTACCGCAAGGGTCTGAATGTGGAAATTGTCAGGACTTACCATAAAATAATATCTTCCTCTGTCAGTTGACTGAGAAGAGATGGAGGGATTTTCTATTAGAATGCCAGAATATCCAGAATGAATCACCCTGCTGTCCATGTAAAGTTGCAGCATTCCTCACACAGAATGTCATTTTACATAATAAGCAGATGACACGCATAAGTGTGATTAATAAGTGTCTATTCTACTGACACATGTAATCGCTCGGTTGCGGCCTAGCTGGGCTGATCTGCGGGTCGATAGCCCGGAGTTAATCAGGCTGAACGATTGATTTTGGCAGATCGCCGCAGGACCGGCAGACAGCGAGAGAGCGCGAGATAAAGAGAGGACAACAGGTGTCACCAGCTTCCGCTTTGCCTGCGTGTTGTTCGGCTGTCACGTTAAATATCAGCCCCTCGGAGGGAGAATGGCTCTCTGTTTGATAATGTGGTGAATCGCAGCATGGCTGAAGAGGAGGAGCTCGACCTCATCAGAGCCAAAGGGCCGGAGCTGTGATGATGCCGGGGGAGGATTTCTGTCCCCAGGATGCATTTTCTTGCCTTTCTTTCTCTGGGAAACATTTCATTGTCGCCATTCATCACAAATTATGACCTATCGACAAGTGCTGTGGTAATGCCTTCTGGATCCTGCCTCCTGGCTGCTGTTTGTGGGAAGGATATTAGAGTGAACTGGACTAAGATGGAAGCCAAGATGAAGTTAATTTTTGGGAATCAGCCGGATAATTTATTATTCTTGTTCTTACTCTGCGGCTACTGTCATCACTAAGACTTCCGTACAATTGCTCGAATGGTATAACATTTGCCCACTACTTGAACATAGTTGGCCTATTTCACAAAACATTTATTTTTAAAAAGTGTGTTGAAAATCTCAGGAAGTTATATCAGTGTGGTTTGACATGCTGGACATTGCAATATTAAAAAAAAAATAGTCACTGCCGATCCAAATATAAACATAATGGAATGCACAAAATCAGATTTTAGGAAACCACCACAGACTAATCAGTCTCGGCATAATAAGTAAATGAGCTAATTTCATTCACCACTGGGTCAATTGTCATGCCACTATGTCAAGTAAAAGTCCATTAAGATTTGCTGATGCAAAAGGAAATGCTCAATTACAGCACTAATTTTCTGTTGCTAAAATACATTCAAAATGCTTTTCATTTACTGCACCGCTAAGTTTTCATGAAATTTGGTTTGCATTACCACTATCTAATCTTGATAAATTACACACTGTACCACTGAGACTACTTAAATTGCAGATGTAACTGAAATTCCATGACAGTCGTATTCACTTTTACACTTGAACAGCCACACGGGTTGCTACAGTGACCAGTCTAGCCGTGAGAAGGCAGGTGAGATGAGGTAACCGTGTGATCATCTGCTTTAAGTGATAAATTAAAGTGCTGAGTAGTAGTGAAAACCTGCATACCTTGCAGTTCTCCAAGGGCAAATATGAAAACCACTGCCATAAATCCTGCTAAGCATTTTATAATCACATCAAACTCCTCACTCTTCACTCAGAGACGCATCCCAATACACCACTCTTGGCTTATGACACAATAGCTTTGAGCCATTGCTTACTGTTAGTATTGCAAACTATGCTTTTGTTTTGGGCTAAACATAAATTGCTATCCCAGGTGGCATTTTTAACTGGTTTGAGGCTGCACATGTTGAAACTAAGATCTAAACTTATCACAAAATTGGCAAAGAAAGATGGAGAAATATTATTCATTGTATCTTTCAGTGTTCATTGTATCTAACCATAAACACCGGTATATTTTGAGGCCATATTTAATGTCCAAGGGGTTGTTATACTGTGTTCCTGTCCTGGACTGTTACATTTATCTAGTAATGCTAATGTTGACTCAGATGGAAACAAACTGATTGCATTTCAAGACATTTCATCAGGAGTCTTAATCACTCTCAGTCAAGTAGCAGCCAATCGGACACTAAATATGGAATATTAGGAATAGAAAAACATTATGGATACATGCTCCACTCCAACTCAAAATTGTTGTGAGGTATGTTTGTGGCTGGTGTGTGACAGAGGCAGAAAAAGAAAATAACAAAAACTCTTTTTCTAAACAGAGCACAGCAAATCAAATGAGGTTCATTTGTTGTGCTCGTTTTGAATAGTAAGTATTGTTCATGCAATGCCACAATCTAAATGTGAAAGTGTAAGAGGTTGGATGTAGAATAATAATAATAATAATAATAATATAGTAAATGGCTACCTCAGATGGACTGAAAGGCCTGCTCTTGGCACCATGTATACTTGTATGCAAATATTCGTGTCATGCATGCCTTGACAACTAATGATAAGACTTAGCAAGCAGACATTTTTCATGTGACAAATTTGATATCGAATTATCAAAATGCAGCAAAGCTCTCATCCATAATTTGTACCCAGGATTAAATGCATTTGATGTTTATTTCCTTCACAAACACCTTGCTCAGTTTGGAAACTTATCTCACTACGCTATTTGAGAAAAAAAAAAAAGCATAAGGAAAAAACTGACAGAATCCAGACATCTATTTTTCCTGCTGTTTATTGGAAAGCATAAGGAATATCAGACCCATGCAGAGTCTGCGTGAAATGATCTCTCTGTAGTCGTGCGCTTACAATAGGGCTCCCACAGGTGGGGGTTGGGGGGTGGTGGGTTTACACTGGAGCTAACGGAGTAGCAGATGCTTAGGGATGCTCCAGTGTACCCGCCATGCTGATTCCCACACCATATTTCGGTTGCTTTAGTCAGCCCTCAGAGGGGGGTGGTGGGGGGGGGGGGTGAGAAGGAATCTACGATGAGCACCTTACGGCTCCTCCTCAAAGAGAGTGGGCGGAAGGCCCACCTGGCAGCGCACCAGCAGGAGAAATCTGCGGGCTCGCCTTCCATCGTTTGAACAAATCAGGCGGATGGCTGAGTGAGGCAGACGGTGGAAAGGAACCTGTTTTCTCTGACGTCTTTATCGATTTCACCACCCCCCAACCCCCCCACCCCCAGAACCAGTGGTGGGCAAATCAATGACACTTTGACAGCAATTTATCTTACATTGGGGAGGGGAGAGATGGTGAGGTCCATCGCTGGGGCTGGGAAAAACAATTAGCAGGACTGACCACAGCGAGGGCTCAGTGATTAGGAGAGGCTGGTCGTGCAGTCAGGTCGGTCGCTGGAGCTCTCGGTTCACTTTGTCTGGCCAGATTAACAGGAAATAACAGCCTCCCTTGCCGTTGTCATATCCTGGGATTTGGAGACTGAGCGACAGTGGTAGCATGAACAAACAGCGCTTGCTGTTACTTAACAGGGGGCCCTGGAATGTCAGCGCTACCAGTAAACCTATTAGTTGTTATATGGCCTTGCCTATAGCTGGTGGCCAGTGAGCCTGAAACTGTAATTTGATAGTTGATAGCTGTTGTTGATCAGGGATTATGTTCACGCTGCATGCTGGTGCTCCCCTCATGAGTAGATGCGTTTGTTGCATATTCAGGGTCATGGCTTTGTGAAGGTGGGGAGGCGGGGGCTATCACCCAGAAAGGGGGAACCCAACTGCTTCTGTCCGTATGGTTTCTCATAATTCACACACCTGCCTTTTGGAATGGGGTTTGAAAAATCTATCGCATCCACTCAGACAGAATGCATTCCCTTTATTAGCTGCTGCTGAAAAACGACTTTGAGGAACGGAAACCCGATCTCCTAAATATTCGATGGGGAATTTGATTTACACATCACCTTGGAAGGGAAGCAGGCCTCTGCAACATCAAAGATGAATTACTTTTTCACGGACGGAATTCAAATAAGCCATCCTCTTGTGTTCTCAGTGGAAACCAGCTATTTTCACCATTTCCCCACTCTTCCCCAGCTTAAGGTTTTCTAGCAATCTGAGTGACTTCTATGGGTCAAGTACAGCTGTCAATGGAACCTCTTAATATTACATTGAACTTTGTACATTACAACAACTAAGTCAATGATTTTTTCCTTTTCGTGAGTATAATTAACAGGTTGAGGACATAAACCATACCTACAGAGAAAGATAGGACCCTTGGAGCCAGTAACAGTGCAAAACCTATTCAACTATCAGCATAACTATTGTGTCATCTTTTGAGTGCATGTGGTACTTCACACAATCGTATTCTGTTTTTCAATGAAAGAAAAAAAGGAAATCATCGTCATGAAAATAAAATACAGACCTGACATTCTGCATGGAAGGAGACCATTTTTCTTTCCTATTTTATTTTGCCCTTTATTTTTGGATATCTTATAATACATGATAAAAACTGGACTGTAACTGCCACTCATTTTTACATAAACATTTTGGTTATGGTTCTACTATGCATAATGTCTACTGCTACTTAATTGATTTGCCTTGGTTCCATGCCAGCTTACTATCATATGAGAGAATGCTCAACACACAGCTGTCCCAGGTAATTTGCTGTGGTTTGACTCAAGGGTCATTAATCAAATATTTACTAAATTTATGCGTCGTCAAAACCGTTGAACCTCCGAAAGGAGGATTTGGAAAGTACTGTCGTACAAGGGGAAGCATGTTAGAATATTTATTGAAAAACCACTCTCTTCCTCAAATTAATCAATTCAGGATTGTTTATGGCGTGCTTTTACTCGTAAATTTTTTTTTTCTGTTTAAATTTTTGTAATTATGTATTCATATCCAGACGTCCTTAATTTCGTATGTCTGTGAAAGCCGATGTGACTCACTGATGAAAGCATAGTCATAAATGCAAATAATTCAGAAAAGTAACTGAAAGGACAGTTGAGATGTATGCACTATCTGCCACATCTTCAGGGTGAAACTGCGCAGCTGGAGTTGGAGTCCCAAACGCACTAAACTGGCGAAGACCGGAGATCTACACTGGCAAGGCCACAGTTGGCTCAATCTTGCCGTAAATACTGTGTGAGAACGGCTGAACTCATCGTTCACATTTGTCTTTGGAGACCTTCCTTAGCCAGCCGGGCACCTAGAGGTTTGTCAGCTGCACATATGTTAACTCTGGAATTCCTCTAACAAAACAGACATTGTTCGAATGATGTCACAAAAAGCATGGACATTATCACACTGGTGTAAGGCATTCATTTTTTTTTTTTTTCAAATATTGTTGTTGTTGTTGCCCAAATAAATATGCAGAGGATTTATACTAAAGTTAGGCAGGAAAAGTCACCCTGAAAGTGAGCACTAATGAAATAAAAACCAACAAATAGGCCTGCATACTGTCAATAGGAACAGTATATATCAAATGCCGTACTTTCAATAATGGACATGGAGCAGGGCATGACAGTGAGGCAGTGCATTCTAAAGTGTTTACAGAACACATCACAATAACGGAAGTGGCTACTACTTAGTAAAGAGCACAGGCCATTGCATGCACTGTTAGTGAGGCGAAAACAGTTTCCTTATCAATCTCAGGACTGAACTCTTGAACCTACTCCATGATGCAGTTGAATTGTGTACATGGTTAGTACTGAAAAAAGACAGCCGTTCAGATTCAGACAAGCCAGGTGACAGGTGACGAGGGACATTCGACAAGGGCAGGCACGATTTTTCCATGACACTCATCACCATTGTTTCCACAGCATTCGAGAGTTGGGAGGACCGCTGCACTATCAACCATACGACCCCTCTCTCTCTCATTGGGCTCCATTTCTCTCACAGGGAAATGGGTATGGTAATTACAGGTGCACTGTGGGCAAACTTCCACTTCTGTCGCAGCTGCAGACGAGTCGATGTTCCGTCAGTGAACAGCATCTGTGTCTCTAACAAAGGGGTCCGTTTTCATCTGTCACCGTCTTCAAAGGCTGCAAGCTATCCCTGTGCTCATTAAACATTATTAGCATAATCAGTTCATCCACAGTCACTGAAACAATATACAGTGTAGTGATCAAAGGAACAACTTGGACATGGTAGACAAATGGAGCATTGTTCGCAGAACTTTCCCCTGATTACTGTATGAGGACATTCTACACGTTTATGCAGCATAAAAGGCACACAATCCCAAAGTATAGCACCAGGTCTGAACAGAGCCCTTCCATATCCTTATACAAAAATGATTCTGCGTAATCATGTGATGGTTTGGAAACACAAATTCAGGTTATGAAGGTGCTTACTGCTCCTTCTCCTTGGTACTGCTGTATCCCTAATAGTAACACCAATGGTCTCCACTTTTCAGGTTGCTCTATGTAAGAGTGAACTTCTGTGTTTTTTCATCAGAAATTCACTCATGAGATCCTCACATTAAATATTAGAAAGAACAGACATGACTGACTAGTGGAGAAGACTTATTTGTATGAATACTCTGAACAGGTCAAACTGTTTTCTGGTCAGCTTCAATTTATAGTGGGTTCTTTATTAGAGGTAACCAAAGAACATTGCCATTATTGATGTTTATGGCATAGTCACCTGTGTCTGCAGACGGTATACATTTCCTAATCAAAAATCTATTGCCTAATATAAAATCATGGGATGATAAAGAAATCATTACTTTTTCTTCAGTTAAATAAGCCTCTTAAACTGTATTTTATACCGTGACGAAAATTAAAATACAACCTTCGCCAAATTGCCTTAACAAATTTAGTTGAAACCAAGCATGTGTTATTAGTCAACTAGGAAAGCTAAACCATCTGTTGTTTGTAAAGAAGTTCCAATCCCTCTCCTTCTCCTGCATGCATCAGGGAATTAATGACGTGAAGAGAGCCGAAATAGTAACCTCTCACACAGCCAATCTGCTGCATTACGTACCAGGATATCATTTCCCACCTGAAGCCAAGCACTCTGAATTAATGAGGTGATTATGACCAATAGTGTATGAGAAAATGAAGCAAAGTAGTAAAAGACAGTTTTGCAGATAAAGAGCCAGTTTAAGAACTAACTACTATCTGGGGAATATGAAGACTGATAACTGGTAAAAAAAAAAAAAACAGAGATAGCTCATGGATTCAAAGAACCAGAGGTCGAACGAGTGGTGCTGAACTACAGTCAACATCTTGTGGAAGAATTTTTTTGGTAAAAGTGCATGGTGGAAATTCAGTCAAAATTTCAGTCAATATGACTTAATGTAACAATATTAGCAATTAGCTCACCTGTAGGGGTCTTCAGCTTAGCTGCCGCTCACTGTACCCTTTAACTCAGAATTTAGTAGACTTTAGCTAAGCTGCAGCTAACTTTAGCCTCTAGCTGGTTTGTAGCTTTTAGCCATTAGCTCTCCTATGGCAGGCTCCATCTCTTTCGCCCACTTTGACAGCCTTTAGTACTTCTCTCACCTGCAGCTGTCTTCAGCATCTAACTCACGAGCAGCACCATCTAGCTCAAACACATTGAAATTTCAGCATGGCACCACCTATCATTCTTGCATGGCACAGTGGCTTACCTGCATGGAATAGCTGTGTGACAGCACTATACAGGTGCTCCATTACGTCATGTGTTATAAATCGACCAGCATTCTGACCTCCCAGCCTTCGCATACCCGCAGTGCAGTGACAAGCTGGAGTTCTCCTGGGACACATCTCAGGTAAACTTTAATTGGTTACTGACATTTATATAATTTAGTTGTCATTATATAAAATTTGGCAGAAGGCTCTGATTTTTCAGGATGCTTCCTGCCAAGGAAGCACAGCAATTAGATGACCAAATTAAATAATAAGCAGAACACAAAAAACAATCCTGCCAAAGCCTCCAAAAGAAGGAGGGAGAAAAACATAATCAAGCAAATGTAGGCTGAGATGTCAGTGGATGTCAAACAAAAAACCAAAAGGAAAACAGAATTTCAACACAGCAATAGCACCATTTTACACAGTGAGAATGCTTGAGCTGTCATTGAAGCAGCAGACTGCTGTTTGTGTGGTAAACAGTGGCATCTTTGTGACCTTCTGATTGGTGCAAACACTGCTGATGTCATAAAACACATCAGTACACTCAGTTGGAAGCAAGCTGACGTTAACTCTGAGTTGAGTTTCTTGCATGTACTAGCTTCATTTATTTATAGGTGCACAGAAATGTGTACTTGGTGACTGGAGTTCCAGTTGGCAGTATTCGCTTGTCTAAGCCTATGGAACTGATGCGCCAACCTTCACATCCCACTTACCTTTTCACCTGACCACAACCAAACAGTTTCCCTCATTCTGCTCACACAGATGTATTAACAACACCATGTAATCTTCTCAACAATTCCCCGGCCCTTTAGATCAGCACGGGTAGATGACATTAATATTGTCACTTTGTACTGCAATCCCTTTGCAGCCACTCGTTCCCCTAAATTTGTCTTTCACTCCTCCACTTTGTATGGATGGCACACCACTATGATAATATGCTAATGTTGTGTTACTTAAAGGTGGCTTTGGTTTGTAGGAGTCCCTGGAGGTTTTTAAATGCAATGTTATCTCAAAGCCTCAAAGGAAAAAAGGCTTTTAGCATAGGGTACCTTTACCGTAAGTGCTTCTGAGGGCTTTACTTAGCTAATAGCAGTGTTGTGCATGGCTTTCAGGCTCTTTAGGCAGTAATCAAGCCAAATGCATTCCTGAATTAATTCAGACTTTTAAACTGAATTTAAGTGTTGATAATCCCCTTACTTAAAATGGGACTTTTTTCCCCCTGCTCATTGTTACCACAGTAATCTTTTTCTCTCTTGGATTACTACAACAGTGTGTAAGTGCAAGTGCCAGTCATTTCAAAGTCGGGCTATTCACAGCGCAATCTTTTCCTCTCGGCAGCCATTTTAGACCCTTGTTGACATAAATGTACTTTCTGTGATAGTTCAACACATTTAAGTTGGGGGTAGTGACATCTTATATCAATATCCTCAACCATTGTGTGGAGTCTAAAGAGGATGTACTGTAACAGAGACTAACATCAGAAGACAGGATTAAATAGCGAGGGGTTTGATTGAATTGCATCAGATTATTTCAGTCTTTCAAATTCTTTATGATCTCATCAGCCCCAGTTCCCTGCATTACCTTTCTCCAGCTCCACCAAATTTATATGAAGCTCAGGCCGGGGTCAGAGAAAAGGTTGTCACTTTCATTTGCTTTTCGCTGTAGGATTGCTGCAGAGGTCAAACACAATCCAATAAACACTTTAATTTGGCTCCAAACTCATATTTTGTCACAACCCTTCTCAACACAACAGCCGTCTCATTATAATCCAATCAAAATATTCCATGCCCACAGCTATGAGGTGAAATTGTTGTTGTCTCACTGTGTGTATCTGAATCCTTCTTCCCTAAGATTTTCTTTTTCTTTTTAACGATTTAGTCTTACAGCAGAAGTTTCAACAGCAAAAAAAAAAAAGCATTGTTTGCTCTTTCTGGCTTTACTAAGACCAGGTAGGTTAACTGAGAGTTCAGCCCTGAGAAATCAAAGTGAGCTGAGGGATGTCGGGGTTGCTGAGCCAATCAGATGTAGGGGGACTGTTAAGTGGCCAGATGTTGAGCTGTTGTCATGGGAACTGGACCAGGACACCAGGGTTAATACCCCTACACTTAAAACATTGCCTTAGGGAGAACAAAGACCACAGCGAGCCAGGACCTTGGATTTCGGTTTCAGTCAAAGGACAGAAAGTTCTAGAACACTGTGCCCCACCAGCAGCGAGCTGGGCATTGGATTCTTACTTGGTCCAGATGGAAGAGTGCCCCCTACAGGCTCAACAACACTTCTTCCAGCAGCGAGGCAGTTTTCCCAGCTCTCAGGTACTGATCACGTATATGGTGCTTTTGGTAGTATCGATATTCAGATATGTATATATGCATACATACTGCATATGTGTTGGGTCAGGTGTAGACATATACTCATTTTTCTCTTTTTTGTCTGCCTTAGCTTTTTATACTTCTTCGGTTACTAGGTCGTCAAGTACTGCCCTTTTATTTCTGTCCCAGCATGCATTAAAAATACATTTGGATGTCTTATTTTTATTATCCTGGTTTGTTTTTTCTATTATTCATTCTGTTTTCCTGTTTCTCCTTCCCCGTTTCCCTATAAACAAAAACGACAAAAACATTTTCCATTGACCCGCTTTTGCTGAAGTTAGCCAGATTATTTTGCACAATATTTAGAAATAAATCCACAGCAGGACGCTTGAAGAACTGAAACAGAGTACTTTTTAAAACTCTGTTACCCTTACCATTGAGTCTTCACTTTCTGGGGTATGTGTGGGAGGGATATTGGGAAAGATGTTTATGTCTAAGGGTTTATTGTGTATTACTTTTCTGTGTGGAGGCAATTTCTGGATACTGACAGATCTTGAGCTTTTGAAAATGATTCTCTGGATCAATTGCAGCTGAACTTGATGGATTCTGGTTCTCATTCACATTAACATGCTCACCTGGAGAAAATGTGACTTCAGGATCAATCATTCAGTGCATAATTAATTCTTTGTTCAGTCCTGAAGTACGGCGAGTCACACAATCACAGATTCATCAATACATCCATTCTTTCTGTAATTAATTTCACATGTGCAGTATGATTCCTTTGAGAGGAGTTGAGTAATTAATTATAAGTGTGTTTTAATCACTTGCCAGCTGCTTTTAATTCAAAGTGACTTACTGAAGTGCAATTAGTTCAACAGTAAGTGCAATAGCACCAAATCCATGAAATGCTAAATAACACATGTAGCGCTGCAACAACAAACTACAATAGGAGTCGTAAGTGCCTGTGGAGAGAAACAGGTTTTTAATAACTGAAGATAGAGGAAGCGAGGAAGGTTGGTTTTGGAGGAAACAGGGCACAGTCTGAGAAAACATTATACAAGGAAATATTTATTAAACAAGTATGTGAAAACAAAACTTTTTGCATTTTAAGGTTCAAATATTGAAATTAATGTTGAATGAAAACACATTTTCCATATAGGCAGTACCTTCTCATGAATCACATCAGCTTTGGTAAGTACATAATGCTTCCCAGAAGCACCTGAGAATCAGACTGGTGTCTAAGGTGTTGTGTTTGTGGCATGGCAATCATCACTATTCATTATGTAAATAGATACTATATATGCACCGCTCACATACATGCAGGGCAAAAGCAAGACTGTCTGAAGTTCTCTCAAGCTTTGATTATTTGGGTCCTGAGTTTTAGTGTTCAAAATGGTAAAATAATATTTAAAAATCACCCACTCCAAACGTGTGTATAAAACTCTGTGAGGCATAGTGTTGGTCTGGATGCCATGCCAGCCTCGCTGTTGTTGGCGCTGTGAGAGGAAAGAGAAATGAGAGCCGGAGGGGAGGTACGGTGTCGTACTTAATTAAAGAGCCACCGTTGACAAAGCCATGGTGCGCTCTTATGGCTGACCTCGGCGGTGCCCGGGGAGCGGCTCGCCGAACGCAAATGCTGCCGTTTCGCCGAAAGAGATGCTAACGAGGGATGCAACAAAGATGTTTTTCAAAACCAGCTAGACTCAAATGGCATCTGTTCCAGGAGACGAATGCCAGAGACGCTGGGCACTGCTCCATTTTAATGAGGCACTGAAACGTGAGCGGCATACACCAGGGTGACAGCCAGAGCCGCCTCCTGCCTTCCCGTGTACATTTACATCAATGGAAGAAAAGGTTTACTTTACATGCAGCTGCTGTTGTACTTGGGCCCCAGGCATAAAAATTACAAACATTTAATCGATGTTATCTGATGTGGGATTTCTGTGCAATGTGGTCTCACGTACAGCAAGTAAAGCCACTGACCGGTACCAAATGAATTCTTGGTGCTTTAAGGTCACATGCCATTCTGAAAAGAATTCCACATTGCAAAGAACAAGTTATCTTGCCTCCAGTAAAAACAGAAAATACTAACAATTGTGTTTTAAAGTAAAGTCAGTTTTGATTGAATTGTGTGAAGTGTTTTAAAAAGTTTTTGATTGGGTCCTAATCAGTTTTAAGCCTTAGATTTGGCTTGTTTACTTCCTACACAGTTTGAAAGGGTTTCCTTACTTAGGATTGCTGTAAAAACGGTTATATATATAATTTTATAATCAATTAACCATGAACCAGCTAATTGCATGCATTTAACACTTTCTGTGCCCTGATTAGCTCCTGGGATAAACAGGAGGCCTCTGGTAAAACACTCTCCGTTGGGGCTGCATAAATTGTGTAAAGGAGAGCATGTAATTTAGCATGATTCTGGATTCTGAATGCAGTAGAGAAGAATGCAATCCCCATCTGAGAAAAAAACAAAATAAAGAAAAAATAATTATAAACAGAACAGGCTGCATTTCTGTATTCTCTAGTGTCACAGTGCACATTGAGCATCTGTTAATTACAAGAGAGTTACAACCAAAATGACTAACATCGGGACTTCACAGAGGTACTTCAGAGAAGATTCCTGTGAGCTTTCCCAAGGTCCTTATGAATTTTCAATACCTTCAAAAAAAAAAAACATGCAGCGGGTTTTTTTAATATCCAGAGTTCTGGATTC
Source organism: Albula goreensis (assembly GCA_022829145.1). NCBI lineage: Eukaryota > Metazoa > Chordata > Actinopteri > Albuliformes > Albulidae > Albula > Albula goreensis. Next base: position 7,573,026 of record CM040762.1, read on the forward strand.
ATAATGAGGTTCCAGTAGAAGCAAATGTTCACGATAGACTCATTGTTAAATTCCCGTGCAGAAATCTCTGTGTCCCTCCTTTAACACAGTGCAGTGCAAAATAAGAACTTGAACCACAATTAGAATGTGCTTTGCTCAAAGCTCTCACCCCCTGAGAAAGTGGAAAAGTTCAGAGAGAAACCTATTGTAATTCATCAAAGACAAATTACAAGCATCGTCTTTGTCCATTGTCTAGTATCCTAGGAACAGTCAGATTAAAGGAAATTGGTATGTTGAAATATGAGTCTTACAGGACCAGAAAAAACATTTATCACCACTGTTGTTTCTGAGAAACTGAATTTTCTTGCCTGTGCAGCTGGATTTACAGTACACATTGAAACACACTTAACAGAAATGCATGCATAATACTGTACATCTGCATTTATGTACAAATACAATTATGAAATGAATATATATTTTATTGTGAGTAACTTGGCACATCATTAATGATGGATGTTTAATCTTCATTAGTGGCATTCTAGTTTTGCAGATATCTACTAAATTATTCATATAAATCTTTAGTATGGTGATCAACATTATGCCAGATATGATGCACTAAATTTTTTGAAGTGTGGCATCCATCTTTTACAGAAAAACAGCAATGTTCTATGTATATCCTCTACCAGCAGGAGCATACATGCCATATAATGGTGAAGGGTTGAAACCATGCTAGACAGTCATTAACCTGAGCTACAATGTATTTTAAGAAACCACTTGAGGCTGGTTGAGAAACAAAATTCACTTGAGGGAACACACCCAACTAATGACTCTTCATTCCCAGAAAAATTCTTGGAATGTGAGGTTTAATTTCCCTAAAACAGATAATTTGTCAGGTTTCCTGAATGTCCGTTGAGCATTTATTTAAAGTCATAATTTTAGCATATTAGAAGTGGTGTTTGAATGCTGTACAATATCATTTCTTATTCCAGTTTTTAAAAAGCGTATTGTGTTTGTATGTAATGACACATTGTGACTCTGCTATGTATCCCATTACTGGTTATAGCCAGAGTTCTACATTAATGAGTCAGTAACTGGCTTAGCCAACTGGGGGGAAAATAGTGGGTAAGGCAATTAAAATGACCAATGTTACAGAGCTCCAGCTCCCTCCCCTGGCCAACCAGACACCTGCAGGCTCAAGAACCGAGCACACACTGTAACTTTCATGATATGAGGGTAAGTAAAAAAGTATTGCTACAAATCATAGAAACCTTTATTATACAAAAATATCAAAATTTGAAGCTATTTGTTCTTGACATATCCTCCATCTAGGTCTATACATTTCTGAAGGCGGTGTTTCCATCTTTCTAACCCTCCCCTGAAGAATTCTGTGCTCTTCGATTTACACCAGTCAAAAAGGCAGTTTTGGCATCATCAGGGACTCAAATCGTGTTCCTTTTAAATGTTGAGTTTTGGGAACAAAAAGAAGTCTAAAGGAGCAAGATCAGGGCTGTAGGGTAGATGGGGTAAGTTCTCCCGGCAAAATTCTCGTAGGACAGCCCTTGCTACCCTCAAAGAATGAGCAGGTGCATTGTTGTGATGGAAAAAAATTCCTTGACACAACTTTCCTGGCCTTTTTCTCACCGATGCAGTTTTCAATTTTCCTAAAAATTCTTCATAATAACCCCTCAAATTAGTTGGCAAGATTTCCACTTGAGTTTCATTAAAAATTCGATTTTAGTACTGACCTCAAAATAGTTTTTTTTCCATGGCACAAAAAGTATCCTTTTTTTTAAGTCTCCCTAACGCGACTAAGACAAGTGTATTAATGAGAGAACTTATCAGCAGCGATCCACTGATCTCAGAGACATGTTTAAACACGTTTTCTTTGGAATAAACCTGTGCATGTATGAACTGGAGCCCTGGTAGCAATACCTTTTGACTTACTTTCATACACACAGAGGCAAGCAAATGGGGGACTGTGGAATTTGTCATGATTCCATGCTTGCTACCAACACAGTGTTTCACGTCTGCGTCTCACAGGACTTCAATCAAACCAGAGCAGACATGATAATGACAATATAATTGTTGACTTGGCAGAGCTGTTTAAAAGCGATGTTACTACACTGGCATCTTGTTTGGAATAATTGGCATACCATACTACCTAATATAATATTTGTTTCATGTAATATTGGAAATATCACAGTAGTAGGTCCTGTGATATGTGAGTATGCACAGTTTGACTGGTGCCATAAATTGACAGGTGGGAGGAAGTGAGCAAGCTGCTCTTTGCATACCCTTCCCAGGCAGCGCTATCACTGGCAGACCTCGGCGTTTACACCTCTTTCTCCCGGCAGAGTAAGGCAAAGCTCAGATCTCTGTGTCTTTCTTGACTCCACCTCTCTCCCAGCCTTTTTTTCCCCAGTGACTTGGATCAAGAACTCACCAGAGGAGCAGAGAGCGAACTCGTCTCTCAATCAGAAGGGACTGTCAAGACTTTCAAGAACCAGAAACGAGATTAACATTTTTTCCGAAGTCTGAGGGCTGGGAGCTGGATGAAGTTTTTCGTGGTGACTTGAGGTGACACAAGTAAAGAGGACACATGTGAAATTGGCAGCCATACTGGAGCATTGAAACATGGTCTGAAGATACATGTTCATCAGACATGTGTGTCTCAGTGTTTAGGATGTGGTGCAGAAAGGCATCATTAAGCCAGTCTTTGAGGTTTCAAAGGACTTTCCATTTAATGCATCACAGTCACTCCAAGTGTGGAGGATTGGATTGCTAATTAGGTTTATTACTGGCCTGGTTTAAAGACCCACATCTTGCCCAAAAATCTCCAAACTCTCATTAACAGCTGCTGTCCACAGCATGGCCAGTCATCTGTGACAATGCTGATAACCTTTACTGCTCAAAAGGTCCCCGTTGCCCCAAGCGCTTTTTGTGGAAAGAAGTTGTTATGTCTTTGTGCCCAAAATTATTCCCTTGTTGGTCTTGAATGGTAAAATCTAACCCCTAGCTGTCAAGATTGGTCTTCTGCTTTATGCCTTCAATTTGGGTCAATGCTGAAAATAAACTCTGGTTAAGTACTTTACTCTGTTAGGCATTTTCCAGAATATTCTTGCTTTATTGGTATTAGCATTTTGTTCTAAAATAAATTCTTTTACTTATAAAATATGGATAATTAGACCAAGTTTAATGCAGTTGTCAAGACTTCATGGCTGTTTGTTCCCCCTTCCATCTAAGAGCAAATTATAGCAGCATATACGAGATGACAATGAAAATAGTAACTAAAATTAGACAAACCCTGAGGAGATACTTTTAATTAATTTGATTGAATTATGATTAATACAATACAAATAGCGTCAAAATGTATGTAATAAATATTGAAAGCAATTATTTCACTAATATTACTGTAGTATACAATATTTTTATTTTCATTTTCAACTCAATCAGACATTTGTACCAAAAATTTTGAACTGGACCCTCTGTAGCTTTTGTTCTTGTCATTATATGTTCTTATATATTAGTCTCAGAGACCAGCCAGATTTTCCTTTTATTTAGCAGTTATTTAACCTCTGGGAACCACGTGTGGGCCGAGCAAAGAATGACTTTAATTAAACAGTGTTCATACTGGCTAATGCCTCTGAGCTTTATTCTGGTCTCTCATGTTGCTGTGAAGCTATGGCGATGTTACACTCCTCATCCTCTCTGATTTTCCATGGACAGCCTGACTCTATCTCACCTTGAGCCACCCAGAGCAGCTCGTCTCCAGCATGAGTTTCTGATGTAATCTCGGCCAGCATTTCAGGGGCGACATGAGCGTGTGCAGGAGTCTGTGTCTGACAGGGCCGTCGGTAAAATGCTGAACGGGGGCAGAGAAGTGGAAAATTTAGTTTGGTTCTGCCTCAAACGAATCTAACAGATCCCAACGTGTTTGAATGCATCGGAACGATCTCCAAATCTGTCACAGAATTCGCCAGAATGTATCCGAGGCACCAGGGATCCGGTGTTTGTTTTTAGTGCCGGATTTTCTCAATATTGCTCAATATCTCAAGTTAGCATTGATACTTCATAAATGTGTGTGTGTCTGTTTTGGGGTGGAAGGGATTTTCAGTCTTTTGTTCCATGCTTGAAGCACAGTGGTCTTTTCGCACCCATAATCACAATTTCTCTCTCTCTGGAAAATTCATTCAAGTTTTTTTGTTTTAAACTCAGTTAGCTGTTGTCCCCAGTCCTGTGGTTAGAAGCCCACCAAACTTAGCCTGTATGGGTGGAGGATGAGGAAGGTCCTATGTCCTAACAATGTAGCTAATTACAGCCCTCTCCACCCAGCCTACACACAGGGAAGTAAGCTACCAGGTCATCAGCCAAGTCTCTGTAAAAAAGCTCTCCAGAGTCTACCTGCTGTGCTCCAGAAAACAACAACCTGCCCGCTGTTCAACCTAAGCCATCAATCTAGTCACCCCTTCAGCTGGTATGCGAGGAGTGTACAGGCACAAAATGGCTGCCGTGCCTCACCTAGAGTGGGAGCACTCATTGTTGGTGGCT